>JACEIK010000074.1:312566-354539 GCA_018107945.1 Datura stramonium | reverse complement strand
CTGTGAAAAGCTGATGTTGATGTTTATTCGTAAGGGCCAAACCACCATACACCAGTCAATTAGAAAAACTATTTGTAAGGGTCAAACCGCAATACACCAGCCAATTAGAAAAATCTACAAAATATACAATATTTTGGAATAGAGATCCTGTGGAGCTCCAACTATATAAATTATAAGCTCAGCAGTTATTGTAAAAACTGATTTGAGGAGACCCCAAAGTGGTAATTTTTTCTTCAAAACATGCTTGGTCTAATATGAGAATAGAATGCTTATGAACCAGCATTCCGGAAAACAAGGAATGACCTCGCGCTTGAGTCTTGTCTATTAGTCCTCACATGAAAACAGATGGACACATGTATATATGTAACATCTCCACATATACCCCGTGTCTGACCAAACAGCATAGAAGCTAGAGTCAAGGCAGTGATCCCTGGAGATAGTTGTTCATATTGAAAAATAAGAAGAGTTTTAGAAAAGTAAGGGTCCATTGGAATTGCTGATTGCACTTCACTAATCTACCCAGCTTTCTTTGCAACTTTGATTATGTTTCAGCATTCAATCTAGAAAATAAAATGGGTGCAAACTCGAATCTATTCTCAAGTTATGCTAAGAGGGACACAAGAGTTAAGCAATAAAATGGGCAGACAGGGTGAGATCCAAAAGAAACAAACAAATTTAGCGGCACAAACCAGTGAATATGGACCATTACTCTATACAAACATTTCAATCTCCCACATCATATAACTAAAATTAACATTAACTGCAACAACATTGACAGAAATTGAAACCGAATCAAAAGAAAAATTACATCCAACACTATGTAACATATCACAAATGAGGACAAATGTGAACATATCATTGAATAATGGTCTTGGTAAACAAAAAAAAATTGCTTTTTTCTTTTTCTTTATTTGTTTTCAATCCAAAAGTTGATTATCACTATTCAAAAGAGGGTGCTAAAACCTATAAATATAGTTGCCATTAATTTGAAGTTTGAAAATAACTCGATTTTTTACTTTTTTTCTATGGAAAATATATCCACAATTTGGTTACCAATCGCCACTCAAAACAACAGGTGAAATTTACACATTAAACTACAGATTAACTTGTAAAATTCACCCAAAAAACAACACTTTTGGAACGAAAACAATAACACTGAGAGACAAATTCCTAACAGTACCATTGAAAATTTCTTATGAGAGGGGATTAGGGTTTTGTTTTGGGGAAAAACAGAGAGGTGGAAATCAATATAGAGAGGGACGAAGAAGGAGGGATCTTACAACTCGGTTATCTTAAAAGCAATCACCGATAAGTCGCCGGAGATTGAGATGAAAATGGAGCAAGCTTTCACCGCCGATGGACAAAGCTGTTCGGTCAAGTGTTAACTCGACACGAACAAAATTATGCTTTAACGTGAAATTGGGTCCGCAATAGCAGGCGCATGCGGGTGAATGTAATGTCTCCCCCTTAACGGTAAAAAGGGTTTGGGCTCGTGAGTTCGAAATCCACTAAGGCCCCAACATTTAAGCCCACATAAATGTTTTTCTTTTTTGTTTATTAAAATACTAATTTTTACAAAGATGCGTCGCACGTTTATCCCAAAAATTTAATAAAAATTTATATTAGAATATGATAAATTTTAAGCGATACACAGAATTTAGAACTTTATGAACTATTAAATAGAAATCAAAATTGTTACACCTCATAACTTTTTTCGTCCAACCGACGTGTGTGTGCGCGTGTTGAGAGTTCCTAGAGCATGATACATGAGGGAGAAGACTCAAAGGTAGAGCACGCGAGCGCGTTATCAAGCGAGCGAGAAGTTGGGGACAAAGGCAGGGTGTTATGGGCGCCGCGTCACGCACCCCTCCCTGGCGCACTGGGCGGCACGTCGCGCCTCTATCCCGGCGCTATGAGAGTCGCGCTACGGACCCTTGTTGCCGCCTCCTACTATATATGTTTTAACATGTGATATAGTTTCATTTAAAACATTTCAAAAGAGGACCCTCGGCTTAGGCGATTTTCTTACGAGAATTTCATCAATTAGAAGTCAAATTACGTTGCTAAATCGCATCTAATTACAAATTCTTCTTGGGTAATGATTCCTAAACCCCTACGAAGAATATATCTACGGAGTTGAATCTTCGAATTTGGCCCGGTTCGACGGAGTCTCGCCTAGTAGAAGTTGTAGAAATCACTTCTAATCAAGTCCTAAGTGTCTACAAGTGATAAGTAAGTATTTCTACCTCTCTAATCTACCAGAATTCGTAAGATTTCGTCGATTTGAACTCGTTTTGATATATTATCGCTATGTTTGTGGGCTATGAATTGTTGACCTAGCTCTTGGATTATAATAGCCTTGTTCCCTTGGCGTAAAAGCTAGGATACATAGGGATTACGAGTTCTTGATCGCAGCTGGATTGATTGAGCTGAATTCAGAAATTGAGGTATGTTAAGGCTAACCTCTTTCAGCAAATTGGTCTCATCTTATATTTAATACGACTTGTGTAGTTGTAGTAGCTTATGATTATACATGTTGTGGTTAGCTGCTATGAGGTGAATTGAGGTCGAACATAGTATCCCTTTTCGGGAAAGATTATATTCAATTTTGACTATCGCTAGAAACTACAAAGAGATTCCATGTTCAGTTATTCACCGTTTAGAGAGACTAGTAATGTTTTACTGCCATACTGAGGCCAAGGAGGCCTGTGGTTAGCTGTTAGCGTACTTGGTTAAGTAGGCGGCATAGGGCGTAGTTTGGCAATATAACTTCTCATTTGACACCTACAGGACTAGAATCATGATAGAATGGCCTTACCTTCAGTTAATGGCACCAGGGTTGCCTAATGAACCGGGTGGTAGCTTTCTAGGTGAACTACCTACTTACAATTGGTTGTATCGGCCGCTTAGGAAACCACCCTAGTTGACAGAAGTCTGAGAGACAGTGCGATATCCTAAGGGAGTATCTGAGTAGCCGTTATTCGTGGGGCTAACTGTTACACCCCGTAGATTCTAGACATGTAGATGGCCGATTCGCATGTTGGTTAAGAGTTTAGAATGTCATACGTGCGAGAAAAAGGCCCGGGGAGAGACCGGACAAGCGCCAAGTCGGCGCGTCGTAAGGCAAATGCGACTTATATAAATCGCATTCGACGAATGCGACTTATAAATCGCATTCGACGAATGTGACTTAAAGGTCCCAAGAATAAAAGGGCCTCCCACTTCGGTTTTTAATCATTTACTCCCTTTAAATTTCAGAAACGAACAGAAAACAGAGGGCACGAGGAGATTCAACAAAATTTCATCCGTTTACGCTATTAAACGTGGTCCAAACTCGAATTAATCTTGGGTAGTGACTCGAATTAATCTGTGGTTGTGAAGTATTAAGTCAGCCGGGAGACTCAGAGTTAGATTTGCGAAATTCGGCCGACCAATTGTCGTCCTACCGAGCTAAGGTAAGTAGAATTGCTCCAAATTAGTGTCAATATACTCCTAGAACTAAAGTAAGCATTTCTCCCTTCCGGACTTCGAGAAATAACGAGTTTTTGACCGTATTTCGATAAGTCAAAGTTTGGGTTATATATATTAAAAGTGATATTTTCTTCGTAATATTAATTTATTTATCCCACTGATATATATATGGATGCAAAGCTTGGGAGAAATAGCTGAACACTGACCGAGCTACTACTCGCTAGTTGGGAAATCGAAGCTTAAGGTATGTAAAGCTAGTTCTTTGTCAAGATAGCAATCCCAAGATAGTAAACAGAGTAAAGTTTAGAATAAAGAACCTAGAAGTCGAGTATTGAGTCCATGAATCCAACAAGCATGTTTTATAATATTATGTTATATTCGTAATAAAAGTTAGTGAGTAATATCGCATACATAATATTTCGTATACAAGTAGCTCAAGATGAGAATTAGTTAATGTAGAAAAGAGAATCAGAATCGAATATAAAAACATGGATAGTATTTTCTATCAACATGCTTGCTATACGTGATTGTTGTTTGTCGAGATCTCTCGCTTAAAGTATGAGGGCGCCCCTTTCGAGCCCCGCGCCCCCGGGTTAGTAATCGTGTCGACTCCACCCCGCCAGGTGGATACGCCACCCAAGGAGCAGTATGCCGTCTGCAAGGATCAGATGGATGAGCATTCCCCATATGAGGCCGATCGCGATAGCATTATAGAGCATGCAGTGGGCCGTATTACAGTAGCCAGAGTACGTAGTCGAGCACAGAGTCCTCCGAACTCGCATACGCTATATATATCGGGAGGTCATAGTCCGAGCCTGTAATCTGTGGGGCCTAGAGGTGCTCGTAGTTAGTAGATGAGGAAGTGGATTTACTTTGGATGGTTTTGACCTGGTAGGGGTGTATATAGACGGTGTGTTGGTTGGCATCTTCCCGCTTGCTGGGCCGTATAGGTCCTCGATGTTATATATGTATATATATGTTACTTTTTAGCCGATACAAAGAGTCTACATCACGTGTATGCTTTTACCTTACCTTCATGCATAGTTTATTTCAACCACACCGCATGGGCCAGATTCTTCGGCTATTCAGAATTACTAGTATTGCTGCTTATATTCAGCTATGTTCATTTTTTATACTATGACTGTGGTGTCCGATGCCCGTTTCGGCGTCAGACATTGCTTGCTGTGTGACTACTAGAACAGGATCCGATCCCCTCGTGATTCCAACCAAATCATAGAGTCACCAACTCGGAGCTAGACAACGAGATCTATTTTCCTTTCTTTTGTTGTACACTACTGCAGGCTCTGTGCCCTGTCCCACCCATCTTATCGTATTCTTAGAGGCTTGTAGATCGTATATATTTCCCCATGTGGTTAGTTGTGCCGGTCAGGAGGCCGTGCGTATGTTTAGTTGTTTATGTTACGAGTGGGGCCTTATCTAGTTGGTAGTCAGACTTGGCCGCCGCGTGAGTAGTTAGCTTTTGATTCGCTCTCGCAAACTAGTCGCATGTCGCCTTGTCGGCCCGCATAGGCCTCAAGTATTGATACGATTCTCAGTTGGGCCGTTGTTGTTGCATGTGTGGCTATAGGCCTACATCGTCTGGGGTCAGATGCACGCCCGCTTATATAGCCCGTTGATTCCGCAAGTCAGCTGGGAGCGCCTGTGCATCGAAGTGCTTCGTCTCGCACCCAGCGCTCAGTCCTAGTAGGGCAACTGTGTGTCAATCATACCCCCCTAAGGCGGGGCGTGACAAACTGTGGATCTGCGACATGCACTCTCCGGTTTACTTCTAGCAATCCTACACGGCTGGGAGGCAACGAAGAGTACTCTTTATAAGTGCTGGATACTTCTCCCGTAGACGCGTTTTAAAACCTGGAGGGGGTGAGCCCCAAAGTGGACAATTTCTATGTGGCTGTGCTTTGGGTCAAAGCATGGGTAATAGAGCTTCTGTCGGGGTCGGTATGGGCAAACCTCAGCCGAGACGCCGAGTCCCTGTGTAGCGCACTGTGGACGAAGCACACGCAACGCTGGTTTACTTAGGCAACCCACATCTGCTAGGAGAGGGAGAACGAAGAGTACTCTTTATAAGTGCTTGGATACCTCTCCCTTGTAGACGCGCTTTAAAAACCGTGAGGGGGTGAGCCCCAGTTGACAATTTCTACAAGCGTGGTCTCAGCCGTTACACTAACGCCTTAGACTATTCATACGGATGCCCACTTATATGTTGCCTAGAAGGGCTAAGTCTAAGTGGCGGCTCTATGGACTACAAAGCTGCTCAACAGATTATATGCTGTTTACTGCATCAGATTGACGCCATGAACCAGGAACCATAGTGGCTATGGTTTGCCCTGTTAATAATCATGTGACCGCCCATAGATCACAGGCGATCGCCTCAGTATCGTATCTAGTTATTATACCATAGTTATTCAAGGCAAGGGAACTATAGTTGGTCGCCTACTTAATCTTGTTGTCCACTGATGAACGACTCTGTACTAGTATGACCTTCGGAGTGTCGCTGTCCCCTCGTACCTCACCCTTTCCTTTCTCGAGCTAGCCGATTTTATAATTACCTATGACTATCTCACTAGCCGGACACATAGGATACGTCATAGCCGTTATTTAGATACTCGCAGGATCCAAGATGGCCTATATACAACATGTGAGCCTAGACATGACATATATACAGTTTTAGGAGCCTAGATGGCTCATATATATAGTTACAGAGCCCAATTGGATCATATATATAGCATGGTATCTAAAATGGTCATATGATAGCAATGAAGCCCGCATGGCCCACACGCACGTGATCGCATGGCTCATATGCCAGCTACAGAGCCCTGGTGGTTTCAACAAGATTGATGTGAGCCTAGGACAACTCGCATTACCACAGAGCATAAGGCTCGTGCACAACTCGGGAGGTCGAGTACAAATTCTAGTTACAACTTGCCTATGGGCCTATAGTAGAGCGTGATAAGAAGAGTGTATGCTTGTACTTGCCAGGGGCCGTGTAGGTTATTCTGCATGATTGCACCTTCAATATTAAGGGATAGCTTGAGAACGTAATCATTCAGCCTTAAAACGTGAGTTACAACGGTTTATTAGACGCAGCTAGTGCTTTTCAGATAGCATACAGGTTAATTTATGCCTTATTCACGGACATTACTTTATCGCCTTCTATTCAATTATTTTTTTTCTTACATACTGCCACATATCGTACTAAGCCCACGGTATGGGGCACCGTATAATTTTGCCCGCAGTTCACACATACAAGTTTCGTAACCTCCTAACAGCTATTCGTAGTTAATAGACGTGGCCAACCCTTTCATTCCTGAGTTGTCAGGTTGTATAGTTTTACTTCTCTTTATTTTATAGCATTTGGGTAGGCAGACCCTCTTCCGGCCAATATTTTCACTCTTAGAGGCTTGCGCACTATAGTTTTCAATTAGTTGTTCGTGTCACGTGCGCGGCCAAGTGGATCCTGGCTAAGATTGGCCATGGGTCATGAGTTAGAGTTGTCTTCGAGGCTAGATAATCGCTCATACAAACATGTTTCAACGTTACACATATAGGAGTCCCTTCTAAGTTATCCTAGTCGAGGATGGTCAGGTCACAGAGAGCCGTCCTATGAGAAGACTTCGATAGTTATAATAGATCAACAGCCATTGCACGAGGCCGTAGATGTAGGCTCTAAAGTTTGTGGAGGAATAGAAAAGTAGAAAGATGACTCCGGATAGTTTGAGAAAAAGACATGAGGTCCAGATGGCCTCACTTGTTCCAGTCTCTACAATGATAGCAATGTACTCGTATAGTCAGTAAATTGAGACGAGATAGTTCTCAAGTGCTGTAAGAGTTGCTTTTATTGCTACTATTGTCAGTTGCTTCATATATGTTATGGAGCTATACTATTCGCCTTGTAATTGTGAGCCACCTATGTTGGACTTTGCGCTGCTTCAGGTTTCCTGATAACTCGGTTACAGAGGAGACTATGCCCTCTTCAGCAAAGATTGCAGTGAGCTTCTAGTCTCTTGAGTTTAAGATTACATTTGAGGACTACTGCTCCTAAGGGGGGTGATGTTACACCCCATAAGATGTTAGTGACTAGCGTATGTGCGCGTGTGGTGCTTGCGGTAACAAGCGAGAAGGGAGAGCATGGCACGTGCAAGAACTTAGCGGCGGATATACTGCTGAAATGTGTCAAGAATGGATGAAGTCAGCCGCGAGGGTCCGTGCGACTGCCCCCACCGCGCGATGGCCCGCGCGACGCTCCCAACCTCCATCGCCCTCTACATATATATAAGTTAAGTTTAAGTTCATTTCATTTATAAACATTTTCCAAAATCACCCCGTGACTATATGAAGGGCTCCTCTTAACTTTCCTTCCGTTTCGCCGATTTACGTCATTAAACTCACCCAAACGCAAATCTGCCTGGATAACAAGCTCCAGCCCACGTGGAACGTCCCTGCGGAGTTATATCTTAGAAACTCGCTGAGACGCAACCCCGATTCAAAGTTATCTAATCACTTCTAATTGAGTCCTAAGTGGCTACAAGTGATAGGTAAGCATTTCTACTTTCTAAATTCTCTAGAATTTCGTAGTTTTCAAATTTTAATGGGATGAAGTTTGATTTGTAGTTAATGTTTGTGAAAGATAATGTTATGGCCATTCTTATTGTTGAAAATAGTTGTATTCTCTCACTCTTATGGCTGCCAATTTGGTGGGAGTCACTGGGAATTTCTGGTTGAAGTTGTTTGGGTTCGAAAGCCTGGGCATTCGAGGTATGTTAAGGTTTATCTCTTCGATGCCATTCTCAATGTATAGTGATATGTCCTATGCCCTCTGAAAGTAGGTAATGATCTTATATTGTTATTAGATGCCGTTACTAGATAATGACTTTACATGTATGTCAGTGGATTAATCGCTATAAGACGTAGTGAGATTATACTATAGTATCCCTGGCCAGAAAGGGTATGTTAAGTGTGATAACGTTAGTGCGTCATACAAAATTCCCTGCTCACCCATTTACCATTTTAGAGGTACTTTGATGTTTTGCTTGTCGTGCCAAGGCCTTAGGAAGCTTATGGTTGGGCTATTGGGTCTCACTTGGTAAGTTGGACAACATAGTATGGAAGTCGTGCGATATAACTTTCGCCTTGATCTATATTGTGGGTGTAAAGCTCACCGCAGGCCGCTGGGCATACCTCGACGCTCCTGGGCCAAAATTTGATAGGTGGCCTTACCTTCGAGTCAATTGTACTAGTGGTTGCTTAGTGAACTCAGTGTGACAGCCTATCCATACGATCGATACGGTCAAGACGCTAGTTTCAATTGACTCAATGCTTGTCCTATAGGTCGCTCAGAAACCACTCCAAGCTTGCTGCAAAAGTCCGACAACTAGATGATATCCTAAGGAGGGAACTATTAGTAGTTAGATGCAGACCCGTCGCGCCCCATTTTTCCTTCCTCGGAGAAAGCCGGGATTCGACATTGACAACTCTAAGGGTTGATTATTGAAGAGTCGCCACCTAACGAATTAAGGTGCGCTAGCACCGTTCTAAGCTAAATTTATTTCTGCTAACCAGTAGCCTGGGTAAGGGGCTTTTAATTACCTCGAGAGAAGGTGTTAGCACCTTTCTCGAGGTCCACAAAATGCCAGGTTCCCTACTATACCATTAAATGGGAATTTTAACTAAGCGATCGACATCGTTGATTTTAACCTATATTGTTTGCCTAGAAAACGATAAGTTAAGGCAATAATGAAATTTTACTTTACTTACCAAGGTGATGAAAGGACCTGTAAGCAATGATTTTTAAAGAAATTTGACTTGTTTACATGCAAAATTGTGGCAATAAAACAGAAGCAATACAAAACAAATAAAATTAAAATAAATAAATAATTTAATTAATTATGGGCCGAGCCTCTGTAAGGCGCTACGTATCCCTTAAGGAATTAGGCCAAACGTAGTTCTACGTTAGAAAAAGTTTGACCTAATGGGATCACTATTGCAACTTAAATAATATTTGCAATCTTTGAATTGCTCATATTATTCAAATGAGCACATTTATCATTTCCCGACTACCCACCTATTTAATTTATTGTTAACTTAAGGCGTTTCTAGGTGGAAAAGACTAACTTTGGCCTAGTGTTTGCCTACCCGCACAGTCCGAGAGGCATCGGATGACTAATTTGATTTTTGGTCTAAAACTTCTATGGCTTTAAAAGAAAAACGCCAAAACAAAGCAAACAATTAATAAAACAAACATATAACGGAGCCAAGAGAAATTTCATTTTAGAAATAACGATGGTGAGTATATAGAATGGCATCAATTATGACAGCTCTTATATCTAAAGCAAGTGATCGATTTTTTGAATATGCAACATATAAAGTAACGTCTAACAGACAAGGGCTATGATTTTGAATAGATACGTATTGGCTTCTACAGGATACAAATACATAGTTATATATGTAGTGGTCCCACATGCAAGCTTGCTAATGTTAAGTAACCGAAAATGAATCACCTTCGAGTTTAAGTAATCAAAATGTTAAATAACCTGAGTTGAGTTTAAAAAAAATGTACATTCTTATGGATAGTAACGCTAAAGACTATGCCAAGATGACGCTAACATGATTTAAACCGCACAACCTAAACCTAATTTAATTCCGATGAAGACAATGCAAATATAATAAAGAAAACACTAATCGTGTTAGTGCATTAGTCGAGTGAACTAGTCTTTTATCCTATAGGTCTTGTTTTATTACTTACGTCATGAAGATATTACATTCTATCATTGGACACATAAATAACACCAAATATACCCTAAACAAAAAAGAAAAATCATGAAAAGCATGATCTACAAACATTTGATCTAACACAACCGATCATTAACCATTTTATCTTATAGAGAAGATTCGAACAAACTAAGTAGCATTTAGACTTAGTTGAATTCAATTGCATATTTCAAACGTATATCAAAATAGTGGTTAAAAAGGATAAATTTTAGCTTGTGATAGATAATTGAAAGATTTGCATTTTGGATCCTACGACCAATAATGTCTAATAGCCTTATTTTCTTAATATTCAACTTCGAAAACCGTATGCGAGAAGGTATGCCTAACAAATCAAATTGTTTCTATGATTTTACCGATTGGAAGGATAGTTTCCTATAGGTAAGGTACTAACAATTTAATGTAAACTGCTTTAGAGTTAATACTCTAAGCCAAGAAATCCTTAATTAAAACAATTAATCCATTATTACTTTTACTGACTTAAAATTAAATTGTCTATTTCGCATCAAAATCTTTTAGACGACGTGAAGTTTAAATTCCTACAAAGGGCATGATTTCTACCGTATATATTATTAAATCCTCTAATGCATGCCGTCTAGAAGTAGTTTGGAGGTTAGGAAGAAAATAAGACAACAAACAAAAAGATCCCCTACCACCATAAAACCCCATTTTCATTATTTATCAATGTTCATTTACAAGTTACAATAATAATGATGAATTAGAGAGAACGAGTAAAGAAAAATACACGTATTAAACTAATCCAGTAAAACTGCCCGACTAAAACCCGAAGCGACTCTTAACATTTTCCTCCGTAGAATCTTAACCTCGTTTTAAATAATGAAACAAGAAACGACAAACATATACTTCCACATTCTAGTCCTAAAATAGATTATATTTTACCTTTGCTTCAAACACAAACCAAATAGATGCATTTTAGAAGGACAACAATTACTCAACACACATAGTAAAATCTAAAACATGTTATTGCAAAGAGTATAATACTAAGATGTACTAACCTATTGAAGAAAAGCCGAAGCGAAGTCTTGAAATCAAATACTTGTTTTAAATTAATGGCTAGAAGAACGATTTTTTTTCTTTTTTGGAGGAAAGCAATATTAGAACACCATATGGCTATGGAAGTTTTTTAAAATGTTCAATGCCTCTTTTGAGAAAGCCGAGTCCTTTTAAATAGAGAATCACTAAGTATAAAGTGGAAGGGGAATATCAATTAATTTCCAATTACTACTTATCATTTACAAATGAACTAATCTAATTAATGGGATTAAAACTGTGAGAAAAAGAAACACTATCTTTTTCTAAAACTCGTGCGTATATGGAAAGTGAGAAACATAAAAATAAAATAAAATTGTCAATGTAGTGAAAGAGGGACTACCAAAATTTTTTAAACAACTCGCGCATTTAAATTAGAAAGGGAGAAAATAATGGATTAACACACTGACCGGCGTGTAAATTAATTCAAATTTGCCAAGAATAGCTAAATAATAAAATGCACAAAATTTCCATATATCGGGAACTTGTTCCAAGTATGGACATCAATCAAGGGAATATTTAGATCAAATTTCCACCTAAATTCTATCACATGTATTTGGCAACTAATTCGTATGCCAAAGAATAGAAATGACATCAAAAATTTCCTTAAATGTGAAAATAAATACGCTTATGAAAAAATCAATTAAAGGTAAATTAAAAACATGGATAAACAAACATAGGGTGAGGAAACAATAACACAAAGATTATATGTGTATTCGTAAAGGAGAATGATATATGCCCCTGGAGATGCGAATCAAAGCCGCAATTATTCAAGTATTACATGCCTGCCAGAAAAAAAAATCAAAACATTCATACGCTATCATAAACAGATTTTGCAAAGGGACAAACAGGAATCCAAGGTATTTTAAACGACATTCTTAAAGAATTAGAATCGACTTTAATGATTTGAGAGGTATGCGCCTATTGATTATATAAATGCAACAAAGAAAGAACAATATATATATATGTATATGAATGAAACACAAAAACAAAGATATTACTAACGCATATATATATATATCTATATCTATTATATATATTATTATTATATATTAATATTTTCTTGCATGTAAGGGAAAAGATAAAGATAAAGATTTGCATTATTATCTATTTTATTATTTTATATATATACGCATCTATCTATATACATATATATATATATATATTATAAAAGGTTAAAAAATATAAAAAAACTAAAAAAAATAAAATAAATTATATATATAATTATTTAAAATTTTACAAAATAAAAGAAAACGGTAGCAACAATAAATAATACAAATAAAATAAATAAATAAAGTAACACACTTACTTGACAGACTGGTGGATCCGTCCGATCCTATTGGGAGGAGATGAAGAAGAAAAGAGGATCCGGTGGCAGGGAGATCCGTGCCGTTGTATTCGACCAAACGGCCTGGAGATGTTAGGTTCCTCGAGCGTCAGCGCTAGCGGTGGTTCGAGGTTTTACTTGCGGGGCCTGAGAGGGAGGAAAACGGAGGGGCGACCGTGAGTGTATAGCAGCGTAGCGTGGAGGTTGTTGGTAGGTGCTACTGGGCAGAGAGAAGGTGAGATGAGGCGAGAGGGAGAGGGAGAGGGAAAGGGTCCACGGGTGGATGGGGTTTTCTTGAGAGAGGAGAGTGAGATGGTCGGGCGAAGGTGTGAGGGTGGTGGGGCCGCCTGGAGGGTGTTTTTCCTAGCGTAGGTTCTGAAGAAGAGGGGAGCTGAGGCCGTCAGTGGCAGGTGGGAAGCTAAGGTGTTCTTACCCTGACTAATGGAGGTTGCTACAAAGGAGGTTTTCGTGGGGTTTCTGGTGGGTCGCTTGTTTGGCTAATGCTAAATGGCCGGAAAATTGGGGGAGTTCCTACGAGAAGAAAGAGAGAAGAGGGAGAGGAGGGAGGTCATGCCGGATGGTTCTTGGTCGGGAGAGGGGGAGTTGTGTGGCGTACAATTCCGCCTGAAAAGACGAGGGAGAGAAGGAAGGAGGCGGGCGGATTTTTCCCGAGGGGGAAAGAAAGACTAAAAAAATTATAATAGGGCCTGGAGTAGGTGTGGTAAATAAGGAAGTGAAGTTAGGTTTGATATGAGCCGCAGGGGATTAAAAGACGACTTACTGGCCAGGATTTAAAGTATGAGTCGGGTCGGTTTGAATAGTAAATGGGTTATCCAGATTAGTTATCGGGTTAGGTTAATTGGGCCGTTGGATGGATTATTGGGTTAGGGTTTAATTTGGCTGAAATTTAATTTAAATAGTGGCCCAAATAGATCAAAAGTGGCTAAAATTGATATGGATTGAATAGAAAGCGGCCAGATTTGAAATAAATTGAATGAAATTGAATAAAAGTGGCTAAGATTTAAATAAATTGAGGAATGAATTTTAGCTGCTATTAAATTAATAAAAAAATACTACATTTATAAATAATTTGATAAATAAAGAATAAAATAGTTTAAATTATAGGAAAATCATATAAATATTATTATTAATAAATAAATTCTAAATTTAAGAATACTTATGTAAATATCATATAATTAAATTGTTATATCTATGAATAATTAAAGACTACAAATATAAAATCAAGTTATCAAATATTATAAAAAATTATATTATTAACATAAATAATTTATAAATTCGAGTAAAAATGTTAGTCAAATAAATTTGTAAAATTTAGTAAAATTATGTAAATAGTCTAAATAAATATATTTCAAGATGAGGGTGCATATTTAAACGGTAAATATACATTATATATGGCGTAATTATTTAATATCAAAACTTAAAATTAATATGGGTCATATATATGTAATTTGAAGTAATTTTCACAATATTATGATAATAACTTATTTTAAAATACAAAATGAGTCGAATAAATAAATAAATATATACATATATAAGCAAAGAATTAAGGCCAGTGAGGTCAAAATCAGGTGCCAACAAGACCAACGTCCAGTTACTCTTATAGATGCCTAGGTACAAGCCACACTCATGACTAGGTCCAGACATACCCGTCATGGGGTCATGAATCACCTTAAGAGCCATATGAAATTTGGACACTAAGTTAAGGTCTAAAGAAACTAGGACCGTAGTATCACAGTTGTTACTTCCGTGCTAAGAGTTAAAGTGTTGCCTCGTAGAGAGTTAAGGCCGATCCGTTTAGGAGCATACGATCATTAGCATCCCCCCATGGTCTCAAGTGGAGGACCTAAATAGTTGGTTGTCCACGACCTTGTCGTTCACTTACGAGTTATCGTTGCCCTAAAGATGACCTTCAAAGTATCGCTTAGGTCACTCCGACTCACCCTATTCCGTCTAGGCCATAGAGATTATAATCACACCTAGACCCACTAGTTAGGTGTAGGCACACGGGTGTGCCTATCGGCGCTATACGCATCATTCTGGGGCGAATAGTGGCTGTACGAGGCCTGGGGTCCATATGCGTCTTTTGAGTGGCTAGATTTGAGACTAAAATGTAGTACTCCTATCGGATTGACCCCACCTAGGATAATATTTCGTTGTACAATCTCGTGAGTTGCTAATCCGTGGTCGTTGCCTACGGGCTATGGATCACTAAAGGAGTTATGTGATATCATATAGAGAAGCTATATGATGTCACCGATGAGCTATGCGACACCGAAGGATCATATTCAGGCCTATAAGGCCATATTTGTGTCCATCCACGTATGAACCTCTTTTTATGTCATACTCGGCATTATCGACCTCCGTCGAGCATTGTATGCCATGAAGCATAGAGCCCAACATGTTCAAACATAGTTACAGAGTCTGAAGGTGCTCGCCTGCAAACCCAGGCTGCAGTAGGTCAAGCATAGTTACCGCAGAGATCATAAGGACCTGCTTGGGTATATAAATTGAATTATACTTGTCGTATTTACCAGTTCCAAGAGGTTACTTCTGTTGCTTGTACCTTCCTGTGTTTATGGGGTTCAGTTGGGTTCTGCTTGTATACTTGCTTGTTAGATATAGTTTATTGATATATAGCCGGCAGCTTTCGTTTTTATTTGTGTAGTGGTTTACAAGATGTAGGTTATGGATAAGAAAACTTATAGGTTAACTTCCGTTCTTTGTCGCCAATTACTGGGCCTATCACCCTATTTAGCTTATTAAATACTATATATTCGTACATATTATAACGCCCATGTGTGTGGCACTGCATACTTACCTGCAGTTTAGGTAAACAAGGTTCAGACCTCCTAGTCAGCCTATTCTGAGTCGCAAACTGGCTCGCCTCCTTTCGTCTCGTAGTTGACAGATAGTAGAGGTTTGCTTGTCCTTATTATACATATTTTGGGTAGGAAGGCCTTGTCTCAATCAATATTTTCACTCTTAGAGGCTTGCAGGCCATAGCCACATTAGTTGTCATGGCCATGTGGGGCCTATGTATGTATATCTTGCAAAAGTTGACCGCATGGGGCCTAGTTTAGCTAGTTAGTTAGCGTACTTTGTCTGGCTTATAGCGTGAATATGACCGTCTGCTTTCATTCCCCGTTATACCTAGACAATATGGTGGTCTTGTCGGCCCCCATAGGATCCCTTTATTGTTATGTTGGCTAGGTTAGCTTTTTTTTTTTTTATGTGTGTTGTGTGGCCTTGTTAGCTCAAGACTCGTGTTTATACCGGTATATAATGTGGCTTGATTTCTTGATTTTGAGCTGCCATGTGCACTAGAGGTGCATATGCCAAGCCAAGCTGCCTTTGAACCCAAAGGTGACATTAGGTGCCACTACGCATCCAGCGCGCATTAAGAACATTCAACATCAACAACACTCGGAAAATAGACATAAGCAAACAACACAAGTATCTTGTAATCTTAAGGCAAAATAAATCAAGTCCATGGAATCATATCTATTCGGAAGTACAATTTTATGGTCTTTGTATCTTTTCGCCTCACTTCGTATCAAACCTAATTGCCAGAAGGTCACTTAATGCTATTCAACCGAATTACACATCTCTGGTTACATATCCGTACACACATGTCGAAGGTCTTATGTTTTCTCTTAGTCATGACCTGCAAGGAACTCTAGAAATTTATGCATTATATCGGCGGGTAGCCCGCTCCCACTCATCTCTGCTCATCTAGATGTTCTCCTGACTCGAACCACCATATTATAACCGCTCACTTGGAAGCTCGTATACACGAGCTACTCATATAATATTCACTTGTCCGAAGCTCACCTTTGACTCGCCACCTATCCCATAATAATGGTATGTTATTCAATCATCACGCATATAATCTGCCGTCCTAAGCGTTCCCTCAGACGAAGCCTCTTATATCCCAATAACGGGTATTATTCAATCATCATTAACATATCATAAGTATGTTTTCAAAATCCGGCTTACTACACAAGACAACAATAATAGGTATACATTGATCATCACAATTGTACACCAAATCATGAATTATATTCACAATCTTAACAATCTTCACAACTTATTCGCATATTGTCAAGTCACAATAATCTCTATCATAAACAAGTACGTAAAACTACGTGGATCTCGATAATTTATCAATTCAATCATTCTAACATGGCTCTATAAGGACTTCTACCAATTCATCAATCATATATCTCATGAATTCTCACACTAATATTACGATCTCCGTTTTAAGGTGATTTTAATTTCTGGGATCACATCACCGTCACTATCATAATTATTACCTCACTAACAATTTACACATGTTAATCTATGTTTATTCTCTTCAAACTTGGCTTTAATTTCAATTAATCGACCACGGTAGTCTAACTAGTACCGTTTTCCTTTCCTTTAAATTCCTTTTTAAGATAAATAATCTTCACTACCAATTATCCCTTCACAACAATAGTGAAAATATTGTGAAGAACGCATATCAACAATACATAAACTAGGTCTACCACCTCCACCTCTTTTTCATTATTAATATGATTTCACCGACTTTATAGTCACATTACCACCTAGGAATTCCTCCTCTTTATTTTAAACTCATTCGATTTATGATCTTATATATGTAAGTTTACATATCCATTAATTGTACATACATGTACGATTCACTAATTAAAGTCTAACTCAAGGGTAAGTCATAACCTACCTGGCGCTAAACTCACGCCATAAACTCGATGTAGTTTTGCTTCTGCCCCATATCTAGTGTTCTTGAATATAATCGTTTGGGAGAAGGAGTCTTATTCTTTTAGAGCCGCCTTCTAAATTCTTGGTGGAATCTCTTAATTTTTCCCTCGTGGTGTTTTTTAATAATCAATCATTGTTAGAATAGGATATGAGTCTTAAAGTAAACTCGAAATGTAGAATTCTCGTTCACGTCATTTGCCAGCGTAAATATTTTCTCACACAGCAGCTTCACGCTATAGCGGGTAGCTACTTGCTGCACCCTGTCCCGCTGCCCGGGCCCACGTTAAGTTTAACTCCATCCCACTCAATACTTATCTATCTTATACTTTTATTCTACAAATTGAAATCAAACCCCTAACTTTTTTTTAATTCCTTTGCTTGTGTCCAATGTCCTATATTGATCAAGTCGCTACATTTAATTATTTTATTTATCATTTATTTAAAAATAAATTTATTATTAAGTATAAAAATATTGTAATAGTAATATTTAGATAAGGGGCCAAATTGTCATTCAATTTTTAATGGACATTTCTGGTAATCTAACTTTAACTTAGGAATTTTCCACTTATAATATAGTATTACTAGTTTTAGAACATGTGCATTGCACGTGTATCCGATGCTAATTAGTAGAGGTGCTCAACGAAAATCGAACCAAATTGAAAATAAAAGAACACTTATTTGTTTGGCTTGATTTTGATTTTTAATTTCAAATATCGACATAAATTTGGATTTGGTTTTAATTTAAGCAAAAAAAGTGAAATAATCAAACCAAAACCCATATATATATATATATATATATATATATATATATATATATATATATATATATATATTTGCACTCTTGATTCGTAATTCAGGTGTTGCCTTCATAGTAATTCAATTTTTTGCCTTTACTTTTTTTGAAATATAAAATTTAATTTTATAAGTCTAATTATGAATTTATTTTATGTTCAAAATAACTTTGAATCCCTTAGTTACTTATCATTATTTAATTCAATTATTATCAATATATATATATATATATATATAAAACTTGTCATATTACAAAACTAAATATAGTTAGTAATTAAGTATATGTTTATACATTCATAAATCAATAGAAATTTAATATAACACTTTGATTCATTCAATGGTATGACACACATATGGTACATAGAAAAAGAAAAACGCCCCTATTAAAATATAAATACAATCTTTTAAAATATTTATTTCATATATTTAAAACATCGCATATAAAATCAAGACGAACATAAAATTTACTCGTGGATTTAATTCCTAGAATCTATCCACCATTTAAAGGAAAGAATAGGAATTGAAAAGGAATAATAACAACATGAATATCAAGTAGAATTCAACCGAAAATCTAAGATATGAGAATATATAAACTAAAATACTATCTGAAATGTCTAAAGTCTCCGCTTCGGTGAATTATTTGGAAGGGCGTAAAATAAAAAGAATTAATAAGGTTAAAGAATGAATTCTATTAAGAGTATAAAAGAAGATATACTTAGCTATTGGGGGTGGGCATAAATATAGAAAAATTAAAAATCAAATCAAAACTAATTTGATTTTTTAAATTTTTCTGATTCGATTTCATTTTTTCTTCAAAATTTATGTTTTTGATTTCGATAAAGAAATAGGTCTCGATTTTTCGGTAAGAAATTAAAATTTTATTAAAATAATATTCTAAATTACTAAGCTCATATAATTACCCCTATATTCGAAATCCATAATCTATAACCCATAACTGAATATCTTAATCACCTGTATTTCCATAATCTAACATTTTGTTAATTTTCATATATTGAGAAGTGATACACAGGATCACACCGCAGCCACGCACTACACACCTAACGCCCAACAAATTTCGACATTGATATTGCTTGTCAGTTTGCTGCCGCCCGTTGTGTAGATGTTGGATGCTGGGTTGTTGTTGTTGTTTTGGGCGCTACTACCGACTTGTTGTTGCGGTCACACACACAAGACGTCACTACCGGGGCACCAATTGCTAGGCAAGAGTAGTATTTTATGATTTGACATTTGACGTTTAAAGTTTCTCAGTGCTCGATAATTTGATTTGGTCCTTATTTTATTTTATTTATTTGCATCGAAATTTTTTTTTAAATTTGATATTTTTTTATTGTATAAATTAAACCGAACCGAATCAAACTAATTCAATTTGGTGTTCTATGGCACATCTTTTATAACCTAAATCGTACCACCAAAATCGAACTCACCCCTTGTAGCTATTTTCGCTTTCAATAAAAATATATATCTAAATTCAATCCAATGCCATATAAATGAAAATATTTATTACAAATTTTTTCTTCAATTCAACAACTAAATAGACATGAAATAACTCCAAATTTGTTACACACTTTCTTTCAATCAAAAGATTTCTGAAATTGATATACGAAGCAACAACTAGTGTTTAGCCAAACTTTTGAAAAGTGTTTCTTAAGTATATTTCTTTAATCAAAGTGCTTTTAAAAATAAGTACTTTTGGGGAGAAGCTACTTTTGCCAAAATGTACCGCTTTCAAAGCACTTACATGTTTGACCAAGCTTTTGAAAGCGGCTAAAAGTGTTTATTTTTTCTAAAAAGGGCATCTTATTGGTGAAGAACTTTGTTACTCTTTCACAAATACTTATTTTCTTTCCAAAGTATGACCAAACACTTCACATTTTAAAAATAAATACTTTAACTTTTCAAAAGTTTAATCAAACAATACTATTAATCTTGTATTAGGGATTAATTAATAGGGGATTTCCACCCATTTCAATACTTTTATTTTAATTAAAATTAAAGTATTTGTAATTCATAGTATCACTAGTGCATTAAATAACTAACGCTAGCCATTGAGGGTAAAGAAAATTTCTTTCATATTTTGGGAAACCCATAAATATACCATATAAGATTTAGTACTATAAAACCTATCGAGAGTTTTCATTTTTCAAAATATAACAAATAGAATTTTATCAAAATCTAACAAAAAGGGATTAAAAATTACAATGAAAGTACACCTCAGAGACTTTCACGACTAGCGGCTATGGCTGCCCATTCATCTCGGACTAAACTCTGAGAGGAAGTCAAGTCACCATTAAATTATGCAGCAACTTACGCTCCTATTTCGTTCAAAACAAAAATCACCTCATAAAATCAATTACTTTTTTTATATGGAGAACTAATGAAGTGGTTTGGGAGGAGGAGGAGATCAACCAAATGATTATGAAGGAGAATTTGCAATATGCGATCATTGCAAATCTTCCATATGGATGGCCCGATATTCATGAGTTACGAAACCGGCGTCGAAACAATGCAACTGAAATGAGAATGTAATATCGGGGTTTTCACTAATCGATATATTTTGATTAGGTGGATAAATTACGTGAGGATTATATTAATCTTTATAGAAACTATGTTTTACATTACTCATAAACAATGGATATATAACATGAGAACTTTGAAATGGGATTCACTATTTGATCTCGTGAGGAAGAAACATCAATCAAGTATTGCTTGGATTTTATTTCCGTCCCTACCGCCAAATTTTTTCATGAAGGAGGAATATTTTCTTTTTAGCAAGAGGCGTAGGGAGACCGCGCTATGGATATGGCAACCAAGAATCAAATGAGACCCAATTGTGTCCGTGTGAAGGTGAAGGTTGCTTTTATTAGGGATTTTTCCAAAAGGATCAACATAGGGATGAAAAAGCGTAATGGAGAAGCGATTGAAATACTGGTTCCTTATTAAATATGACTATGTTCCAAAATTGCAAGAACTCCGCAAAATTCAAGACATAGTGACAGGAATATTATGTTTGTATCCAAATAATTATATCCTAGCGAGCTTGGAGGAGGAAAAGAAGAGGGACACTAAGAAAGAGGGGACAAAACCAAAGAAATATATCAACCAAGAAACAATAGAAGATAAAGGAAGAAAGGAAATTGGGGAGGAATTTCAACTTCAAAAAAATAAAAAAGAAGGGGCTTTTAATGTCAGAGGAGGGGGAAGGAGAGATAAAGAAATGAGATGGGAACAGAGGAAGCAACAAAAAGGATAGTGAATTGCCCAAAACAACCGGGCTTTGAAGTATTGATAGAGAAGGGAGCAGGAGGAAAACAGAGTACAAATGCGCAAAACAAAGAGGAACAACAGATAACAATAAAGAAAATTCTCGAGGATAACAAAGAAGCTTCTATGGATCAATCGAAGACAATGTACAGGGAGAATAAAGAGCAAGGAAACAAAGCATCCAATGCAATAGTGGTATGAGAAGAAGATGAAATGAATCGGGAAGCTTAGGAGAGAAAGAGGGAGGAAATACGATCAAAAGGAAATGGGGGATGAATCAGCAATATAGCAATATGTGGTGCAATAGAGCAACAAGAAGAAGGATATGGAGTGAGGAGTAGGAGTTGGAAGACAATATTAACAATATAGGAGTGACAAAGGACCCTCCCAAGACATATTGCGTAAAATAAAGGCCGCCCAAGAATAAACCTCAAGTAGTAAAGCCATTACAAGTGCATAATGAGTAGTAGGATAAGTCCGTGAGTTCTCAATGATTGATAAGATAATATTTTAACATAAGATCAACACTCAAAATTCATTTAACGACAATGTGACTTAAATAGGAGACATCATTACTCATTTATAAACTTTAATGGAACATTTCAAGATGCCGGGCATATTGATCATTTTAAAAGAAGATTAGGGATGGAGCATGGATTAACTATTAATAGTCCTTCAAAGATATGAATTTTTTTGAAGAGATGATTGAAGAAAGAAGTGAGCCACACTTATCAACAAATCACAATGAAATTCCTTTGGAAGGTTTGAAATTACATCGCTGTATGCTAGATGTAGTGCTCTAAAAGTGTTGGAACTATGGGAGGATTTAGAAGTAGTAGCTAATCAATTTGCACATCCTTGGGTGGTGGGTGGAGATTTTAATGTTATTCGAATGAAGAGAAGAAACAGGAGGACCGACATTCACTCATAATGAAACTTTGGACTTTGTTCAATGCTTAAATAATTGTGCTTTGAAGGAGCTGAATTTTAAAGGAAGCAATTTTACATGGTGGAATGGGAGACTAGAGGGAGAGTGTATTTTCAAGAGATTAGATAGAGTACCGAGAAATCGTGAGTTTTTTCTTTTCCTTCTAGTGAAGTCCATCAATTTGATTACAATGACTACATGCTCCTTTGCATGTTATTTGTGATAATGAGAGGGAGATGGTGGTGAAACCTTTTAAATTTCTTAAATTTTGGACTAAGCATAGTCAATTCAAGAAGATAGTTGAAGAAAATTAGAAGGTGGATTTTATGGGTTCTCTTTCATAATTTTTAAGGCTAAACTCGTGGCTGCAAAAAGGCTCTTACAATATGGAGTAAGCAAATCATGATATTTTTAAAATTGCTACTCCTGAGGACACAATAAGAGTGTCAGAAGTACAATTGAAAATTTTTCCTACTAAGGAGAATAGAATCAAATCATGAAGGCCGAGGTAGACATAAAGAGGTTTAGGAGAGCAGAGGAGGACTACTGAAGCAAAAAGGCATGCATGCAAGTGGTTTAAGGATGAAGACAATAACACAAGATTCTTTCATTCTTATGTTAAAGGAAGGAGGAGAAAATTGTACATTGGAGAGATAAGGGATAGAAATAGAGTCTTATTGAATAATCATGAGGATATAGGAAGAGAGGTTGTAGATTTTTTTGAAGAGCAATTCATAGATGAAGGGATTATCAATCATTCGTAATTCCGATGAGTAATATTCCTAAAGTTATTTTAGAGCGTGTATCAATGAAATGATTAAACTTCCTTATGAAGAAGAAGTCAAGAAGGTAGTCTTTGAATTGAATGGGGACAATGCAAGTGGACCTGATGGTCTATCAGGTATTTTCTTTTCGTGTCCGCTGGGATATAATATAGTCGATGTCACAAATCAGCAAGGTATTTTTCACAAGTGTGGAGCTTCTAAGATATATAACTCATACAAACTCGGCCCCGATTCTAAGAAGGAGAGGAGCTGAAATGTTCACTGATTATAGGCTCATTAGTTTTAGTACATTTATCAATAAGGTCATATCAAGAGTATTCATGAGAATGGTGGAGTGTTTACCAATGATTATTTTCAAAATCGACCTAGTTTATAAAAGTGAGAAGTATTACCTAAAATGTTCTACTTGCACAGAGATAATTAGAGATATGAAACTTGAAAACAATGACAAATTAATATGGTGGTAAAGCCGATAATTAAGGCTTATAGTAGAGTTTCTTGGATATTCCTAACCAAAGTACTTAGATTCTTGATTCCTCGTGAGATGATTATTGATATGGTGTGGAGACTTTTATCTAATAATTGGTACTCAATGTTGTTAAATGGGAAACCTACCGGTTTTTTTAAGTCTTCAAGAGGAGTAAACAGGATCCTATATCCTCATTTGCTCATCATTGCCGCTAAGGTGTTGGCTAGGAGGTTTGAACAAATTACATGATGATCTCCGAGTTCAAGGGATATCATTTGCCCCAACAGCCCCTGAGATAAACTATTTATCATATGCCGATGACATAATCCTATTTTGTTCAGGAGATAGATAAATCTAGACAAGATGATGATAAAGGTTGTTGGTGGAATATGAAAGGATATCTGGACAAATGATTAAAAGGATAAAAGTTATTTCTATTTTTATGGAAAAACAAGTCCATGCAAGTGTGGTGCAAATTAAGGAGATGGACTGGAATAAGTCATGGAAAATTTTCTTTACTTAATAGGTTGCCCTCGTTGCCTTTGATGGAAGAAAGAGAAATTCTTACTTTGGAAGATATTATCGAAGATATCTAGAAGGATCATGAATTGTGTAAAATAAATGGTTGTCATATGGAGGAAGATACATTCTTATAACACATGTTCTACACCACGTCGGGCCATGTTTCTCAACATCAATCCTCCAAAGGCGCTATCCGATCGATTCATAAGGTGATTGCTAAATTTTTTGAGCAAGTCTCGGAGGGAGGCTGTGGTAAACACCGGATAGCCTTGAGAAGATATGTGCCTACCAAAGGAGGAGGGAGGAGTAGGGTTTAGATCTGGCCCATGATGTGTTTAAGGCTCTTATAGCAAAACTATGGTAGAACTTTAGAACTTCCACTTCTTTATTGTGTGGAGTGCTTTATATGGAACAAGTATTGCAAAAGCTTCATCCTATTTTAACTCTTGGTAGGGGAGCTTTCTCACATATGGAGAAGATTGGTGCAAATTAGGGATGAAGTTGAACTCATATATGGTGGCAAGATCAACTGAATGCAAGTTTTTGTTATGACAACCGAACACAAAAAGGAGCATTATATTACACTGAGGAGGTAACATGTGGTTGAGGAGTTGGAGGTAAAGGAGTTCATTTTTCAAGGGGTATGGGATATAGATAAATTGAAGGAGAAAATAATGGAGATGATTAATCATATTGTCTCTAACATTGGGTACTGTGACGTGTCGAATAACAAAAGGCATGGTGGATGGGCAATGCTAATGGTATTTTCACCGTAAAATCCGCATATCGTAATATGAGAATAAGAAGGAGTAAGGGATGGATGAAGAACATATGGTTAAAAGGGCGTTTTTAAAATATTTTTTCTTACGTGGAGGATGTGGAAAGGAAGAATTGCTACATATGATAATCTCGAGGAGAATGAGGATTAATTGTTACACCCCGTAATGCAGACATAGATGCTCATCTTGTCAAGTTAAGAGTATTTGAAAGCCATACATGCTAGAAAAGGGGCCCGGGGAAAGATCGACAAGCGCCAAAGCTCCGCGCGTCGCTGTGCAAAATGCGACTTATAAATTGCATTCCGAGAATGCAACTTATAAATCGCATTCCAGAATTCCGACTTATAAATCGATTCCCTGAATGCGATTTATAGTGTCCATTATATATATGCCTCCACTTCGGGTTATTTCATTACTTATCACTTATTCTAATTTCAAAGTGCGAGAAACAAAGAGAAGACGAAGGAGAGATATAAATAATCGTTCGATTACGCCGCTAAACGCGGTCCAAATTCAAATTAACCCGTGTACCGAGGTATTTAGTACAGGGAGCATTCCTAGTTTTTGTTTCTCACAACACTACCGAAGAATCGTCGAGCTACCGGATCAAGGTAAGTAGAATTGCTCCAAACTAGTGTCTATGTGCTCCTAGTCGTGAAGTGAATACTTCCTCTCCCTTTCCCGACTTCTAAAATAGCAAGTTTTCTCGACCGTTCCTTCGATAAGCCTAAGTTTAGACGATAATTATATCGAAAGTGACGTCGTCCTTTCGAATAACGCGTATTTAGCGCTAATTGATGTTTTTAAGGAATGCAAATGGGGAGAATACGGAGTACTGGGACGGCCTCACCTCGCGCGATAACTCGAGGTTAAGGTATGTGAAGTTGTTGTTCGGCAAGTTAGTAAAGTCTTAGCCTCGTGAATCATAGTAAACTCCGTATTTGGAACTCTCAAGTTGAATGCTGAGAATTGAGTAAGTCTAGTAAATTCTCGTTTATACCGCCATATCGTATTTCACCCGAAAGATAGAAAAGCATGCGCCAAAGGGCGAAAGGCATTCCGTATTCGCATAGCTTCTTGTATGATTGAGCAAGCATGTTATAGAATAAAAAGAAACACATTTTCTAATAAAAGCTAGTAAAGTAAAACCGTATAGTCGACGCTTCAGGCTGCGTACCAGCCACTCGTGACAGACGCAGATATTGGCTACGTATTAGACAACAGCTAAAGAAAGATTTCGCACTGTAGTCAAGAAAGAATCACTTAGTACGTAAAAGAGAGATCGAATAAGAAATTAGTTTTCGCATAGTCTTTTTCGCTTATACATGCTTGCTATTTATATGTGCTATTTGCTTACTGAGACTCGCTGTGGCGTGAGGGCCCCTTATTGAGCGTCCGCCGCCCCGGGTTGGTAATCGTGTCGCCCACCGAGCGGTGGGTTTCCGTCACCCAAGGAGTGGCATGCCGCCCCTGCCTTTGGACGAAGACGGGACGAAGCTTTCCCCATAAAGGGCCCATCAGCACACAAAGAAATCCGGCTTCGTATAGCCCTGAGTTTTGTGTCCAGGGAACTGCACTTGTCCATACCGCTCTACATTCAGCTTATTACAAAAGTACCCGCTTCGTATAGCCCCGTTGAGTTTGTGTCCAAAGGGAAACTGCACTTATCTCAAGCATCGGCTCGTACACGTGTGTAGCTCCTGGGCTCCGCATAGCCCCGCTGAAGTTTGTGTCCTGGGGACCTGCACTTTCATTCATCGTCTACACGTGAGTCCTCCCACCTGACACTAAGTACTTATATCGGAGGCCGAGGCCCGAGCCGAAGACCCAGGCTCAGAGGTGCTCCAAGTGAGCAGATGAGTGGAGGACTTATTTTTGGCAGTTTTGACCTCGTGTAGGGGCATATAGACGGTTGCTTGCTTGTGCCATCCGGCTTATGGGGGTTGCATTGGCCTTTGCCATACTTGTATATCTATTTATGTGTTATATACTAGCTACTAGACAGCAAAGCACATCGCTGTGTACGCTCCGCCTTATTAGTACAAAAGCATGGGATTCGCTCTACCAATGGCCCGTATCTCGGCTATCTCCCCGCCAGCGCTGCATTTGCTAGTTATGCTTCGCCCTATTTCAAGCTTCTTTCCAGCTTATGTTATTTCATTGTTTTGCATACTGGGCATCATGGTACTGACGCCTTGGGGCGCTGTATTACTTACTTGCAGGTATTAATAGACGAGGAGGCGATCCTCGTGGAGCCCCAAATACCTATTGAGCTATCACCCTCGTCATCCGAGTCCGATTCAGAGGTGTAGTTCTTTTCTTTGATGTACAAGATGTGGGTAGGTCTAGGCCCCGTCCCGATCGTTTCTATTACTCATAGAGGCTTGTGATTAGCATATTATCTCCCCAGGCCGCCGAGCCTACGAGTGAGGCCGTGCGCTTGTATAGTTGTTTAGTATTTCAAGCTTATATGCTGGCCGTGGGCCATAGCTTGACAAGAGGGTGACCTTGCCGATCACGTAGCTTTCCATTATTTCTTGTTTAAGTTTCGATGATGAAGATGGGTGGCCTTGTCGGCCCGCATAGGTTCCCTCGTTCAGTGTGTTCGCCTTCACTGCTATTACTGTGTGCAAGCCGCTATAGGTCAGATAGCCTGAGGCCGTGGTTTACACCGTTATATAGCCCTTTGTTTCCGTGAACCCGAGATAGAGCTGGGCGTAGGCACCGTATGCCTTTGGCCCACCTCGCTAGTAGTCCAGTCCTTCTAGGGCACCAGTGCCACTCATACCCCCAAGACTCCGGCGTGATAAACTTTGGTATCGTGAGCAGTCGGTCCCAGTGGAGTTCGCAAGCCGTGCTAAGTAGAATCTAATCTATGGATGTGTTGTGCACTAGCATACTTTAGGCAAGAGGCCGCGAGGCATGATAGGATGGTTACCCTTTCTTCTCACTACCGTGCTTTAGAGCGGTACGTATAGGGTTGAGTCCCTGCCTACCGTATTCTTGATTACGTATACAAAGGCAGATCAACATTACCCTATTACTAAGTAAGATCGTATATAGCAAATGTATGAAGGCAATCACCAGCTACAAGATAGTTACGTACAGCCAGGAGGAGGCAAGCCAGAGACCTCCCAAACATGATACCTTACTCCAGATTATTCCCGCATACGTTGATAACGCCGTAATAGGAAGTCAAGTATAACGCATATACGGAAAGGATTTATTTATTAGTTATATAAGACCATTAAGATTATTGCAGACAAGGTCAAACTATCAGATGAGTATTAGAAAGAGAGGGAAATGCAGGATTCCCATACCCATCTTTTCGGATGTGGCAATGATTTATATATTTCTATCATTGCAATAAGAAAAGGGCTATTCCTATCTCTTGACTTTGATTCTAAGTACAGTAAAAGGCATAAAAATTAAGGTGAGATTGCCTAAAATAAGCGCAGAAAGATGGACTCCGATTGATCCTAGTAAGTATTAGGAAAGCATAAAGAGCCCCCGTGATTACGTAAGTTGTGTGCAAGACTTCATGGTAATAAGTAAGAGCAAGTAAGATCTAGCTTACCCAAAATGACAAAAAGACCCATCGCTGATGAACGCCAAGAATAGTCAAGTTTGAGCTCTAAAAGGCCAAGTTCCGCCAAATACGCTCGATAATGTTAAGACACACCTCGCAAGATAATAGATATGATTCACTTGTGATATCGAAAGGTAGAAAGGTCATGTGAATCGATAGTTCCGACCGCAAGTCGAAGAAGTGCTGAACCGAGACTGACCAAAGAACCTTAGCTAGCAATGAAGGCGTGCACTTCAAACCCCGTGAGCTCGCTTAAAGCAAGATAAAAGGGAGAAGCAGGAATACCGCATTGCGGAGGAATTAGAATTACCCCAAATTAATAGAGTATCATGTATTAAGGACTAAGCCTCTGACTCAACAGCTAAGAGACAAGTAAAAATCGCGGCTCGTAATGCCATGAAGAGGTCCATGGAGAAGCTAAGAAACTACCGGTACGGAGACTCTAATCTAGTGTGGCTCAGAGATAAGGCCCGCCAGACATGGGCTCTCACAATGTAACTTCTATAGGGCCGCATAAGATTTGAATGTTGACCCCACATCGGCAAGAGTGGCTAATTTCAAAACAAACTGGGTAATTCCTATAACTAAAGTTTATATGTTTGTTACTTCCGTAATGGGGTGACAATACAATGAAATGATAAGAGAAGGGTAGAGATACTAATAGACTGTGCGGTGTATCATGGGCCAAGATGAACCGTGAAAGCATGTCGAGATTGTGTATCATCACAAAATCTGTGATGTATCGTACGTAGCTATTTCGATAGCTGCATAATAGATATGTTGTATAGCAATGTTTATAGGGCTACAATCACGTATGCCGATTGGTGCTAGAAAGCATATACAGCTTGCACCTAGACCGCTTGCCAAAAAAAAAGAGAAGAAAAAGAGAAAGGAGAAGAGAAGTGCTAAAAGCTATGTGACCTACATTATGAAGCCACGTAAACTGCCCCGCCCTGCTATTGAGTTAACGTAATTATATGTTGCTGCGCATCTAGGCTTGTAGTTTACCAGAGCTAATAGCCCGAATCAGATGGCTAGGATAATAAGGGTACGCTTAGGCGGTCTAACCAACTCGCGTCGTATTAGCAAGAGAAGCATCCCTAAAGACGTCAGAACATTAGTGCCACTGTAACTGCACTAGAGACCGAATAGGCCTACTCGAGATTAGCAATACCGTAATTGTTCCATGTTAAGTGGTCGTACATCATTTTCCCGCCTTATAGGGGAGAGTCGGCCTTAGTCAACGTAGCAGGTTATTATGTGGAACACCGCAGTCACCGCTCATCCCGCCGAATACCCGTAGGTACCCCAAGAGAGGGTCCACACGTACTTCTGACGTACTCAGTACCAACCGGTTCTCGTAAGATAGTCGAAACGTAGCTTTAGTAGAAGGTCGCCTTTGCGTAATAGCTCATAAGACCGAGGATTTCCCAGAATAGCGGTATAAACTAGTATGATACGCACAAGGCGTAAGGAATTGGTAGTACTCACAGTGCACAAAGGTTTACTAAAACCAAGAGATCAAGACTCTGAAGATCCCGGAGATTAATTAAGTCTCGATTAAGGCTATGCTTAGCCGTTATAAGTCCGATTGGTCTGGCTATTCAGCTTATTCAAGGTTATGCAAACATTATTAAAGATCATGATCAAGATCAGATCCTCTGATTAGATAAAGGCACAAGGTGAGCAGATCGGTCAAGCTCAGATTATCCAAGCAACAAGTAGCCCTAGCATGCGGCCGTGGCGCTTTATGCTTCTGCAATTTATACCGCAGAATTACCCGTCGGTTTCTCCCAAGATAGTAAGCCGCATGACCGTCAATTATATGTCAAGTTCTCTAGATATGAATACTTGTATCGCTCAAGAAGAGAAAATCAAGTAGCAAACGCCCTAGCTACAACTGTTAGGAGTTTCATACTTGTAGCCGAACAAAATGTCTATCCAACAGAAATACCCCAATTGGTCAATTAGCCTTTCGTATAATAGAAATGCCTGAAGGGGTACTGCAGCTGCAATCTGTAACACCCGTGTCGTCACAGGGCAAGGAAGTAAAAGAACTGTGAGTACAAGAACTCGACCTGCCAGCAAGGTGGAAAGTTTTACTTCTAGGTAAACAGAGGATGGAGGCCAGTAAAGGTCAGCTTATGTGTTCCGTGAGTGTTTCAGCTCCGCCACAGATTATGAACGAGGCACATCAAGGCCCGGGCTATTCTCTCCACCCCTACATTTAAAATGTACCATGATGATAAGGAAAACTACCGGTGGCCGTGTATGAAAAGAGAAATTGCCGAATTTGTAGCCCAAAGGTCCTAACCGGCCAACAAATGAAAGCGTAACACGAAACCAAAGTGTTTGACTCTACCGAAACTTTTCTAAGTAGTAAGTCAAGATAAGTTAAGAAGTCCTCTAGATGGCGCTTTCCATTCGAGGACGAATGTTCCTAAGAGGGGGAGAATGTTACACCCGTAAATTTCCTAAGCAGACATAGATGGCCTATTCGCGTGTTGGTTAAGAGTATTTGAAAGCCATACATGCTAGGCCCGGGAAAGATCGGACAAGCGCCAAGCTCCGTCAGCTGTGCAAAATAAAGTATTTATAAATTGCATTCCGAGAATGCAACTTATAAATCGTATTCCAGAATTGACTTATAAATCGATTCCCTGAATGCAATTCTATAGTGTCCATTATATATGCCTCCAATGCTATTTCATTACTTATCACTTATTCTAATTTTAAAGCGTAGAAACAAAGAGAAGACGAAGGAGAGATATAAAGAATTCACTTGCATTACGCCGCCAAACGCATTCAAATTCAAATTAACCTCAAAAACCGGTATTTAGCAAGCAGTGGAGCATTCCTACGGTTTTTGTTTCGCTAAATTACGGCCGAAGAATCGTCGAAGCACGCACGTTGTGCGTAGAATTGCTCCAACCAGCGTCTATGTGCTCCTAGAATAAACAACATTTTCCTGATCTCAAAATAGCAGCTTCAATCTTGCTTTCTGGCTGAAGCCTCACCAGGCTACACCACACTGAAGGATTGCCCTTTCCGTAATAACATTTATTTAGTGCCAATTGATGTTTGCGAATGCAGCTGGGAGAAATAGCTGGAGTACCGATCGAGCCTCGTCCGACAAATGATAACTCGAGGTTAAGGTATGGGTTGTTGTTCGCAAAAGTTAGTAAGTCTTAGACTGTGAATCATAGTAAACTCCGTATTTGGAACTCTGAGTTGAATGCTGAGAATTGAGTAAGTCTAGTACCCGTTTCAGTTGCCGCATCGTATTTCAACCGGGAAGATAGAAAAGCATGCGCCAAAGTAAGGCGAGTTAGCATTCCAGATTCGCATAGCTTCTTGTATGATTAGCAAGCATGTTATAGAATAAAAGAAACAAACATTTTCAAGATAAAAGCTAGTAAAGTAAAACCAGATAAATGTAGATTAAATTTCAGGCTGGGCGCACTAGCCACTCGTGACAGACGAGATATCACATGGGATTAGTCCAACGGTTAAAGAAAGATTTCAAGAATCGTATAGTCAAGAAGAATCAAATTAGTACGTAAAGAGATCGTATCAAGAAATTAGCTTTCGCATAGTCTTTTCGCTATACATGCTTGCTATTTATATGTGCTATTTGCTCGCTGAGACTTGTCGGTGTTGGTGGCTCCCCTTTTGAGCGTCCTCGCCGCCCGGGCTGGTAATCGTGTCGCCCACCGAGCGGGTGGGTTTCCGCCACCCAAGGAGTGGCATGCCGGGCCCCGCCTTGGACGCAAGATGGCGAAGCTTTCCCCCATGCTAGCCTCGATCGCATTACAGCAGTTTCTGTTTCAGATAGCCCTGCTGAGTTTTGTGTCCAGGAACTGCACTTCATTCCGTTACTGCCTCGTACATTCAAGACATGTGTGCAAATTCTGCCGATAGCCCTGAGTTTGTGTCCAGGAACCGCATCCTATCCTGCTTCATCGCCCACACAGTGTAGCTCCTATTCCAGATAGCCCCGCTGAAGTTTGTGTCCAGATCCGCATTCCCATTCCTGCTATCGTTTACACTGTGAGTCCTCCCACCTGCACACCTGCCACTATATCTGAGGCCGAGGCCCGGTCAAGACCCAAGGGGGCCCAGAGGAGCTCCGGGCGAGCAGATGAGTGGAGTGACTTATTTTGGCGTTTCTCAACGTGTGGGGTATATAGATTGTTTGTTGCTTGGTGCCATCAATGCATGGGGTTACTGGCTCTGCTTGCTACTTGTATATCTATTTATGTTATACTGGCTACTAGACGTTGTGCCGTCTATTGTGTACTACCCGCCTTATTAGTACGGTAAAGCATGATTCGCCTACCCGCCATTCGATCGTTTATCTCCCATACGATTTGCTAGTTATGCTGTCCTATTTCAGCTCTTCCTGGGGCTATGTTATTTCAATGAGCTTTGCATACCCGCACTGCTGGTACCGACGCCAAAGGCACCGCATTTGCCTCGCAGTACCATGGGACGAGAGGCGATCCGTGATTCCAGTTTCGCCTATTGAGTTATCACCATCCGAGCCCGATTTCCGTGAGGTGTAGTTCTTTTTCTTTTGATACTATATGGGTAGGTCGGGCCCCGTCCCGATCGCTTCTATTATTACTCATAGAGGCTTGCAGATTACACATCTCCCAGGGTCGGGCTGAGCCGCCGAGTGAGGCCGCTACAGCTTGTATAGCTTGTTTAGCATTTCGTTTCTTATATGTTGGCCGTGGTGGGCCATAGCTTTGACAGAGGGTGACCCTACTTCAGCCACGTAGCTTTCCATTATTTCCTTGTTTAAGTTTTATGACTAGACAAAGATTATGGCCTTGCTCACTCGCATAGGTTCCCGATTTGAGTGTGTTCTCGTCACCGTTATTACAGTGCAAAAGCAAGGGTAGGCCGAGAAATTCTGAGGTCAGAAGCTTAAATGTACCGTTATATAGCCCTCTTGTTTCCAGAACCCGAGATAGAGCTGGGCTGAGGCACCGCATGTGCCTGCCCACCTCGCTAGTAGTCCGTGTCCTTCTAGGGCACCAAAGCGCTCATACTCCCCTGCTGGGCGTGACAAACTTGGTATCGTGAGCAGTCGTGTCCTGTGTGAGTCTGCAAAGCCGTGCTAAGTAGAATCTAATCTATGGATGTGTCAGGCACCACACACTTTAGGCGGTGAGGTCGCGAGGCATGATAGATGGTTACCCTTTCTTCGCCTCGGCCGTGCTTTAGAGCGGTACAAGATAGGGTTGGAGTCCCTAAAAGCTACCGTATTCTTGATTACAGATACAAAGGCGCATCAACATTACCCTATTATGCGTAAGATCGTATATAGCAATGTAAGAAGGCACCGCCCGCTTACAAGATAGTTACAAGCAGCTATGAGAGGTACTAGAGACTCCTCCCAAATAATGGATACCTTACCCAGATTATTCATACGTTGATAACGTTTCGAATAGGGAAGTCGAAGTATAATGTACATACGAGTTGATTTATTTATTAGTTATATAAGACTCCGATTAAGATTGCTGCATAAGGTCAAACTATCGATGAGTATGAGAAAGAGAGGGAAACGCAGTGATTCCCATACCCATCTTTCAGATGTGGTACAGCTTTATGTTTCTATTTGTTGCAATAAGAAAGGGCTATTCCTACCTCTTTGACTTTGATTCTAGTACAAAGTATAAGACTCGAGGCGAGGTTGCCAAATCAAGCAAAGAAGTAAAGATGGACCGATTGATCCTAAGTATTAGAAAGCATAAAGAGCCCCGTGATTACGTAGTTGTGCTGACCCTCATGGTAATAAGTAGAAGAGCAAGTAAGACCGCTAGCTTACCCAAAAATGTATGTAAAAGACCTAATGTTGATGAACGCCAGTAATAGTCAAGTTTGAGTCGAAAGGCCAAGTCTCGGCCAAATACGCCGATAACAAATAAGACACACCCGCAAGATAATAGATATGATTCGCCAGATATCGAAAGGTAGAAAGGTCATGTGAATCGTATAGTTCTGACTGCAAGTCGAAGAAGTATGAACCGAGATCACCAAGAACCTTATTAGCAATGTAAGGCGTGTACTAAACCCCAGAGTCAGCTTTAAAAAGATAAAAGGAAGAAGCAAAGAATAATGTTGTGAAGAAATTAGAATTACCCCAAATTAATAGAGTATCATGTATTGAGGACTAAACCTGACTAACGCTAAGAGACGCAAAATCGCGGCTCGTAATGCCTAGAAGAGGTCCGCTTATAGAGAAGCTAAGAAACTACCGATACAACGATTCTAATCTAGTGTGGCCTAGAGATAAGGCCCAAAGAGACAACATGGCTCTCAATGTAACTTCTAGGTCAAGAAGATTTGAATGTTGACCCCACATTGCAAGAGTGGCGGAATTTCAAACAACAGTAATTCATAACTAAAGTTTATATGTTTGTTACTTCCGTAACGTAAGACAATACAATGAAATGATAAGAGAAGTGTAGGAGATACTAATAGACCGTAAAAGCGGTATCATGCATGCATTTAACTCGCAAAGCATGTCGAGATTGTGTATCACTACAAAATTCTAAGATGTATCGTACGTAGTTATTGATACGTATAATAGATATGCCGTGAGCGCTTGCCTAGGGGTTACAATCATTGCATGTTTGATTGCAACTAGAAAGCATATAGCTGTATCAGACCGCAGACCCTCAAAAAAGAGAAGAAAAAGAGAAAGGAGAAGATTAAGCAAGGTGTTAAGTGTGACCTACATATTTGTGTCACGTAAACCTGCCTCAGCTTCCTAAGATGAGTTAACAATTATATGTTTGTTGCCCGATCTAGGCTTTAGAAGCTTACCAGAGTTAATAGCCCGAATCGATGGTTAGATAATAAGGGCACGCTAGGCTGGCCTAACAACCAACCGGCGCCCGTATTAGCGCAGAAGCATCCCTAAAGATCGCGAAATACTAGTGCATGTACTAGAACCATAATTAGAGAATCGAATAGGCCTACTTTCAGAGATTAGCAATACCGTAATTGTTCCAACATGTTATGGTCGACATCATTTTCCCCGCCCATAAAGGGAGAGTCGGCCTTAGTCAACCTAGCGCTATTATGTGGAACACCCTCGCAGGTCGCCCGCCATCCCAGCCAATACCCGTGGGTACCCCAAGAGAGGGGTCCACATCAACAGTCGCCACGTACTAGTACTTCAACCGGTTCTCAGAAGATAGTCGAAATGTAGCTTAGTAGAAGCCGCCTTGCGAATAGCTCATAAGACCGAGGATTTCCCAGAATAGCTAAAAGATAAACTAATGTATGATACGCACAAGGCGTAAGGAATTGGTAGTACTGCCAGCACAGTGTTTACTAAAACCAAGAGATCAAGAGACTCCCGTGAAGATCCTGTGAGATTAATTGTTCGATTAAGGCTAAGGTCCGCCAGTGGAAACCGATTAAGCCCGCTATTCAAGCTATTCAAGATTACGCAAATGTGATTATTAAAGATCATGATCAAGATCGTGGATCCTCCGGTTGTGGCTAAAGGCACAAGGTGCGCAAGACGGTCGCTCAGATTATCCCAGCAACAAGTAGCTCCTAGCAATGTATGCGATAAGCTCTAGCTATACCGAAATTACCCGTCGGTTTCTCCGCATAAGTAGTTTATGACAGCCAATTATATGTCAAGTTCTAGATACGACGTTGTATCGGGCCAAGAAGAGAAAATCAAGTAGCAAACGCCCTTAGCTACAAATCGTTAGGAGTTTGGCATACTTGTAGCCGAACACAGTCTATTCAGAGAAATACCCCAATTTGTCAATTTAGTCGTTCGTATAATAGAAATGAAGGGTACCGTAGCGCAGTAATTCAGGACACCGCCGTGTCGTCATTAGGCGGTGGAAGTAAAAGAACGGTAGTATAAGAATCCCGAATTGCCAGTGTGGGAAAGCCAGATTTAGGTAAACCAGAGGACGGAGGCCGCGTTGTAAAGGCCGTTTATGTGTTCCAGATGTTTTAGGCCTCCGTCAAATAGATATGAACGAGAGGTACACGAAGGCCCGCTATTCTCTTCCACCTCCTAATTAATTTAAAATGTACCATGATGATAAGGAAAAACTACTCGTACGTGTATGAAAAGAGAAATTCGTTGAATTTAGCCCAGTTGTCCTAACCGCCAACAATGAAAGCGTAACATCGTAAAACCGGAAGCGGTTTGACTCGAACGAAATTTCTAAGTAGTAAGTCAAGATAAGTTAAGAAGTCCTCTAGATGGCGCCCATTCGAGGATCTAATGTTCTTAAGAGGGGGAGAATGTTACACCCCAAATTTCCGCACATAGATGGCCTATTCAAGGTGTTGGTTAAGAGGTATTTGAAAGCCATACATGCTAGAAAAGGCCCTAGGAAAGATCGACAAGCGCCTGCCTGCCGCCAGTAAAATGCGGAATGAGGTCGCATTCCGAGAATGCAACTTATAAATCGCATTCCAGAATTCGACTTATAAATCGATTCCCCGAATGCAATTTATAGTGTCCATTATATATGCCTCCACTTCGGGTTATTTCATTACTTATCACTTATTCTAATTTCCGTAAAGCTTAGAGAAACAAAGAGAAGACTAAGGAGAGATATAAATAATCGTCATTACGCCGCCAAACGTCCAAATTCAAATTAACCCCTCGTGTACCGAGGCTTAGGCAAACAGGGAGCATTCCTACGGTTTTTGTTTCATGTAAATAATTACCAAGAATCTGCCGAGCTACCCTTAATTGGCAAGTAGAATTGCTCCAAACTAGTGTCTATGTGCTCCTAGTCATGAGATGAATACTTCTCCCTTCGGGACTTCCGAAAATAGCAGCCGAGACCGTCTTCGATAAGCCTAAGTTTAGGCTATAATTATATCGTAAAGTGACGCCGTCCTTCGGAATAACATCGATGTAGTGAAGCACTGATGTTTTTATGAATGCACTTGGGAGAAATAGCTGAGAATGACGAGCCTCGTCCGACACCCTGATAACTCGAGGTTAAGGTGGCGCGGTTATTGTTGTTCGGCAAGTTAGTAAGTCCTTAGACTGGTGGAATCATAGTAAACTCCGCATTTGGAACTCTCGGAGTTGAATGCTGAGGGAATTGAGTGTTTTTAGTAAATTCCGCGGTTTGCGTTGCCGCATTCGTATTTCATCCAAAGATAGAAAGCATGCGCCAAAGGGCGCAGTTAGCATTCCGTATCTCAAGATAGCTGTATGATTAGCAAGCATGTTATAGAATAAAAAGAAACAGATTTACGAATAAAAGCTAGTAAAGTAAAACCGTATAGTCGTGATTGGGCTTTCTTGTGGCGCGCACTAGCCACTCGTACAGACTCCAGATATTGGCCAATGACAGCCAGCTAAAGAAAGATTTCGGACCGTATAGTCAAGAAAGAATCGCCTTAGTGCGTAAAGAGATCGTAATAAGAAATTAGTTTTCGATAGTCCTTTTCGCTTATACATGCTTGCTATTTATATGTGCTATTTGTTTGTTGAGACTTGTTGTGGCGCGCATGGGCCCTTATTGAGCGTCCTCGCCGCCCCGGGGTTGGTAATCGTGGCCGCCCACTCGAGCGGTGGGCTCGCCACCCAAGGAGCATGCCGTCCCGCCTTGGACGAAGATGGGACTTAAGCTTCCCATAGCGCTTCCGATCAAGATTACAGGCAAATGCCGTATAGCCCTCGTTGAGTTTCAGGTTCAAAGGAACCGCACTCTCATTCATCGGGTTCGTACATTCAGCTTATTACAAAAACCGTTTCGTATAGCCTGCTGAGTTTGTAGTCCAGTGGAACCAGCATCTCTATCCCTGGCATCGGGGCTCGCAATGTGTGTAGCTCCTGCCCAGATAGCCTCATGAGTTTGTGTCCTAGATCTGCACTCTATCTCCAGCATCGTTTGACACGTGATCCTCCCACTCCGCACACTAAGCTATATCTGAGGCCGAGGCCCGAGCCGAAGACCCATGGGCTTGTGAGGAGCTCCGAAGTGAGCGTATGGAGTGGAGTGACTTATTTTGCAGTTTTGACCGTGTAGGGTATATAGATTGTTTGTTTCGTTGCGCCATCCTATTTTGCTGGGTTGGTATTCGCTCTTGCTTGCTACTTGTATATCTATTTATGTGTTATATACTAGTTACTAGACAGTTGTGCCGTCGTTTGCTGTGTACGCTCCGCCCTTTTATTATACGTAAAGCATGATTCAGCTTCTTACCGCTTTATTCGCATTCGCTATCTCCCCGCCATACGCATTTGCTAGTTATGCCGGCCCTATTTGGGCTCTTTTCCGCTTATGTTATTTCAACAGCTTTGCATACTCAAGACCGCGTGGCACGACGCCCGCGGGCGCTCGCATTACTTGCCCCAGGTACTCATGACGAGGAGGCGATCCCGTGATTCCAACTCGCCCATTGAGTTATCGCTCCCCGTCATCCGAGTCCGATTTCCGTGAGGCGAGTTCTTTTTCTTTTGATGTACGCATGGGTGGCCTGCCCGTCCCGATTGTTTCTATTATTACTCATAGAGGCTTGCGCATTGTATATTATCTCCTCGTGGTCGGGCTTGAGCCATTGAGAGGCCGTGGCAGCTTGTATAGTTGTTTAGTATTTCTCGTTTTTACATGCTGGGCCGCGGCTGGGCCATAGCTGACAAGAGTGGTGACCTTGCCTCTGGCCACGCAGCCTTCCATTATTTCCTTGTTTGGGTTTCGATGATCAGACAAAGATGGTGGCCTTGTCGACCCGCATAGGTTCCCGATTTGAGTGTGTTCTCGTCACCGTTATTACAGTGCAAGGGCTATAAAGCCGTATGGCCGGGAGGTCAAGCCATGTAAACAAGTATAGCCCTTTGTTTCAGGAACTCCGAGATAGAGCTAGCGAGGCACTGCATGTGCCTTGGGCCCACCAGCTAGTAGTCCAGATCCTTTAGGGCACTGAAAAGCTGCCTATACCTCAACCAGGTGCCAGTCATACCCCCCAAGGCGGGGCGTGACATTAATAGTGTTTCCAGATGTCAGTGATGTGAGAATTATGAGGTGGAAACTATGAAACATCTTTTTCTAATAGCTTCCATAGCCCAATAGCTTTGGAAGCAGTTTGTTTCTTGTGCAGGCGTGAACATTGCAGGAAGATCTCTTCAACAGTCAATAACAAATTGTTGGGATATTCCATGAAATCTAATGTTTAAAGGAATCTTCAAGGCACTTCCTTTAATAATGGTTTGAAAACTATGGAAGAGAAGGAATGTAAGAAGACATGGAAAAAAGGTGACTTTTCAGAGATTAATGATGCTATGTCAACAAGGTATCTACCACTATGCAAAAGTGAGGTATCCATGATGCAGGTTTTCTTTTCAATGGAAGGAGATAGTTGAATATATGCAGGTATACAAACCCATGTTACAATTCAAGATTATTAAATGGGAATGCCCAGGGAGTGGATTGATAAAGTGTAACATTGATGGTGCTAGCAAAGGTAATTCAGGATTAAGTGCATATGCATATTGCCTAAGGGATCAGAATGGAAACTTAATATTTGCAGAGGCACAGAAGATTGAGACTACTACCAGCATGGTTGCTGAGGCACAAGCAATAAGACAAGCATTGCTATATTGTGTAACTTTACAAGAGAGCATCATATTAGAAACAGATTCATTAAGTATACAGAAGATGCTGATAAGAGAATGGAAAATCCCATGGGAATTAGCAGACAAATGGATGAAAATTTTAAGCTAATGTCAAGAATTACCATCCAAGTGATGCACATATACAGGGAAGCAAATCAGCTAGCGGATAGTTTGGTTAATAATGCATATAATCAAGAAGGCAGAAGCATATTCAGAAGTTTTCAACAACTACCGATTGAGAGCAGGAGAATCCTTAATTCAAACAAGTCACAGGTTCCTTACTTAAGGATTAAACCGAAAAATCAAAAACTATCAACATTCAACATCATGCATAAGATTTTTTACAGGAAATCCCACTGGATATGTACAGAAGTTTGGTCAACAGTGAGATTGCTACCTAACTCTAGCTACGGTAGCATCAAAAAGAAAATACCAGCAAAAAAGAGGACTACTCATGAAACATTTCAGCACTCAAGCGAAGATTCGATGTTGGAGATTTGGAGCAACTTGATTTTTTCCACAATCTGCATCGAAAAAGCTCCGCACCAGATTCTTACCTGAGCATCCAGATGAGCATTTACAAACTAATGATTCACCTAAGAACAAAAGGAATCAAGTCAAAAAAGAAAATCAGACGAAATAGGATGCATTCGAGTGAGAGATACCCTTTTGAACTTAACCAAGGAGAGATGATGGAAGATTGGTGGCCGATTTATCATCCAAAGGAGAACAAGGTACAACTTCCAGTTGAAATGAAGAGGCATGCCGACAGAGGAATATGAAACCCTAGTTAGGCGGAGGAGAAGAGAGGAAAGAGAGGGATTTCCGTTTTTATTATAGATGTAAACAAAGTTTCTGTTTGTTTATTTTAAGTTATTAATAAAAGAGTCTTTGGCTCAAGTTAATTAAAAAAAACCCTTAAAATCATGTTATTGGAGATTCATTCCCTTAAATAACGTTTCACTTGTATTAATCTCCCAATTTTCTTTTAGATATTGCTTTTTCTTTCATCGCATTTCCAAATTCATTCAGAATTCATATTACAATACCTTTGATTTTCCTTTTTCTTTATTCAAACCTCCATTAAAACATCATTATTCACTTTAGAAAGAAATTAGATTTACCATTTTTTTTTTAGTATGGATGATAGTACCATTCATTCAATCTTGATTCAACATAGAGGTAAATGAGTAGATCTATCCCTGTTTCTCTCGATCTTTCACTGTATGAGATTTCAAAAGCAATATCAATATGGATATAACCGAATTGATTTCTGAATTATATTCTACGTGATCTTCATACTTTAATTCATGATTTTTTATGAGATAACAAATTTAGTGAACAAACCCAATTCACGATCGATATCAGTTTATATATAAATTTCACACATACAAACATGTAAAACAACATAAAAGTGAATATACACCAAAATTTATACAAACTTCAGACCTCATAAAATAGAAGCACACCTAAACTATTAAATTTATCATATTTTATACACATCCATACACTAAAACATCTTTGTATATTTTGGTTGATATAAAGAATGGAAAATGGCCAAAAATACCCCCCTAACCGATGAGAAATGACTCATAAATATCCTCCTTCCACCTTTTGATCTAAAAATACCCTCAACCTTTGTTTTTCGCTCAAGAATACGCCTCCCCTTCCACCTTTTGGTCAAAAAATACCCTCGATCTTGAAGATTTAATATTTAAACGTTTAAACTTTTATTTTATTTACTTTTTATTTTAGTAATTAATAAAATCGATATAATTTACACAT
>JACEIK010000074.1:300519-312365 GCA_018107945.1 Datura stramonium | reverse complement strand
AATGATGATATTAGTTATGCTGAGGTTATTTCTTATGCAGTGTTTTGATTTAATGTGTTAAAAATAACATTCATTGAATAATTTATTAAAAAAAATTATTTATTTATAAAAATACCCTCCACAAATAAGATAAAAAAGATGTGGAAAAAGTTTTGAAGGATAAATATGTCTTTAACCATGCTAATGCATGCATTAACAATCATTGCATACTAATACCATAGTTTTTAATGCATTAATTTATACATAGCTTAATACAAAATAGAGTGTATAACTAATTAGTTATATATAAATTAAAAAAATGTATCAAAATAAAATATTAATAATAAACAAAACTAATACTTGCACTATTTTTTCTAATACACTCTATCATACGATCACTAAATTTTAAATCAAGTTATTTTCTAACTTTAAAAAGGAATCATATCTTTCACAGAATAAACTTCAAAAAAATAGTCACATAAACTGATTAACATGAGAAATTAGACATGTTTAACTATGCAATTGGTGGCTCGTCACTGCCATACACTGGAACTTTCCATTCCCCACCCAAAATGAATTCATTTCTCTCTCTCTCTCTCTTTTAATATATCTTAACCCGAAAAACAGAGAGTTCCTTTCCGTGGGGAATCAAAAAGAAACCAAAATAAAAAAACTGACACGTGTAACATAAGAAATTCAAAATTATATAGAACTATGTTCTGTTCTCCTACTGCAATTCCCTAAAATTTTTGCAGTATTTATCAAGTCAGGTACTTCCTTTTTTTTTTTTTTTTTTTTTTTCATTCTCTTTTTCAATTTTTTCACTGGCTTTTATACAAAGTTGTGAACTTTGAGTTGATTATCATTCCAGACACCCCACTTTGTTGTTTGTTAAGATATAGTTCTTGGAAATTTAAATGGGCTTTGGAAAAAAGGGTTATGAATTGTTTTTGGAAATAAAAAAGTTATATTATGCTGTCCCCTAGTTTTAGATGGATCATTGAGCAATTGATATGACCTGTATGATGCCTTTAGCAGAGTTTTGAGTTTATGGATTTTGGATTATAAAAGAAGGCAGCTTACTGAATTCTGGATAAATTATTTATACATATTATAAAGTAGACTTTTTTGACACAAATACAAGGTCTGAAGTAAGGTTACTGGGTTGTAGTAGTGCTGAACTAGTAAGTAGCACGGTGGCTCCGCCCCTGAAATTTGGAAGTTTTCAGTATGATAAAATTTACCGGCAGGAAGTTTCAACTTCATTATTGTTTTCTGTTGTTGTGAATAAGAGAATTTAGGGGCATATTCTGTGAGAAAAATAGTATATGTTTTAAGTACTGCTGCATATTGCAGGAAGACATAGACCAACTAAACATATTCTTTGTGCAGTCAATCCAAGATGGATTCACACAAGGTGAGAAAAGTTCCTTTGGTGTTTTTCCCAATATCATTGGCATCTCTAATTCTGACTGGGTTATAGTTATTCGTCTCGTCTTAATTTTATTTCTACAAGTCTTTGTTCATTGTCCTTCAAGTAATTGGTTTATTATGCTTGTGAAGGTTGGGATCATGAAGTTTATACAGCATGTGATCGTAATTGATTTGGTATAACACAGATTAATGGATACTCTTTTGGTTTAGATTAGAGATTTGAAAGAAAAGCTAATTTGGTAAATAAAGAGAAATGTGTTGCAAGCTAAAATGATTTCAGTATTGAAGTCGAGAAACATTTGAAGCTTGCGACCAAGTATACAATTAGAACTTGTAATCTTACAAACAAAAAAATAATTCATATACTGAAGGTGCTGGTTTGAACCGGTGAAGCATACTTTTGGGATCTCTCAGGAAATCCCATTTCAGGGGGCTTCCCTTATAGATTCTAGTGGTAATTCTTCACATGCTTTGTCGCGCTCACTGCTGACTGCACATGAACTCTAAATGGTAAGGCATGTCCTGGTCTGTAGTCTTGTTCAATATGAATGTTTCCAGTTCAGATATTCAAAGTTTGTTTAGTAATAGTCCTGGTTAATCATGTATGCTATCTTTACAACTAAGTAACTTCTCTTCGTCCATATTCATTTGAAGATTGAAGTTTTAAATTACATTTATTGTTGATGTGATAGTTATTTTATGAGTTTTGCCAATTAAGCTAATATTGTCTTTTGCTGGTAGTTTTCCTCTTTTCTGAATTAAACCATTGACTTAGGTGGTACAATTCCGTGTTTCAGGAAGGAAAGGGACTCAATAAAGTGATCATACCTTATAATGTTGCAAAAATGAGTTAATACTGTTTCTGGATCATCTGATTGGTATCTCGTTTTTGCAGGAAGGTGATAGAGTCTCAGCAAAGCAGAAGAAGGTCAAAATTGTTTTTGTTATAGGTTGATACTTCCGTAATTCCTTTACTTGCACTGCCATTTTGTAACCCCGTGTACTGCATTTTGTATTTCTTTGGATGAATAAAATTGCTTCTTCTGTTCTTGTTTTATCATGAAAAGTGCATCTTTTACTAAGTTTACCAGGCGTTCGTACATGATATCTTATTTGGTCACGATGGAAGGTGGTAAAAATTGGAAGTGACATACTTTTTCTGTGGCTTCCATGCCCCACATATCCGACCCGGTGACCACCAGCATGAAAAGAAGGAAAAGAGCAACATTTTGCTGTCTTTTCTCTTTTCCTTTTTGTTCTTATAGATTCATCTAATAGGTGTTAAAATGAAAGCTGAATTTAAAAGTTGAGTGTGTTTAACTTTTGATAATATGCTTTCTATAAACACGATTGACTTTATGATCATTATAGTCATCTGGATTCCACATCCAGTTTTGTTCAAACTGAAACAAGAAGCATTGTTCATTGATGGTTGTCAAATGGTCTTAGTTTAGATCGTGAGGGTAGAATTGACATTCCGAATTCATTCTAATCATTAGTTATAATTATATCAAAGTTAAATATAAGGCAAGTTTGTGTTATTTCAAATGTCAGAGGAAGTATACTGCACTTGAGGACTGGGGAGTAGGTATATTCAATCTGCTATAAAAACTCATAATGAATAACAGAGGCAGGACTGATATGGACCTGTGTCTCAGAATTTTAGTTGTAGGTAAGATAGACACTTTTAAGTGCGTTAAAAGGTTTATTCAAGATCTTGGTCAGCTGCAGGAGATGTCAATGATGAACAGTGGTCGATTAGGACAATGACTGTTGATGGTGTATTAGTTTATGGGATATTGGCAACAGACTAGAAACCAGGTTCTTGAAGAAACTTTGTAATAGATTCTCAAGTCTCTAGTACCAAACCTTCTTTTGAACTTGCTTCAGCGTGCTTACAGCTTTCCAGGATCAACCTTGTATGTTGTAAATACCATGCTAGTTAATACATCCCCGAGCACAAGGAATACTTGATCATAAAGATGTGACACCTAGGCCTAACTCAACCCCCAAAGCTAGTTCATGACGGGAGAATTGCCGAAGTCCATATAAGCCGTCACTCCATTCCCCGACTAATGTGGGACTCTAATCCACTCTAACATTGATAAGATCACAAAAGGACATTATCACAGAAGTGTTATTGATTCTTTTGCTTATGGCTTATATGTGATATTGCAGTTTTTCTTTATCACTCTTCTTTTAGAAACACAAGTTCCTCTTTTCCTTATTTTCACATTGTGATTATTCATGTTACAGGTGGTCCAGGGAGTGGTAAAGGAACGCAATGCAAAAGAATAGCACAACAGTTTGGCTATGCTCATCTTAGTGTTGGTGAGCTTCTACGTCAAGAAATCAATTCTGGTTCTGAAACTGGGTAATGTTATTCAACAGCCGTTTTTAGATCTCGATAAATCCATAGTTGTTACCCTCGCATGAAACTGATAGGCTCCTAGAGCATATACAATGCAATTAGTTTCATCTCTACAGTATTACTTGGAATGAGATCATAGTATCCACTTTGTAGGCCTACAGTGCTGTTAAGTAAGAATTTTATGTCACAACACTCTCTTTATTTCTTTCCTTCTGTAATTGCAGCTCTATGATTGAGAAAATTATGAAGGAGGGGAAGCTTGTTCCTTCAGATGTAACAGTAAGGCTTCTTCAACAAGCCATGCAGGGAATCGATAATGACAAATTCCTTATTGACGGCTTCCCCCGGAATGAAGAGAATGTTAAAACATTTGAGAATCTTGTAAGTTTATTATTCAGTTGTTTCAAATGGAAGTCAGTAGCACACCGATTATGCTTATATACTTTGAAATAACTGTCGTTTGGGATTTCTTTGTAGACAAAAATGGAGCCTGAGTTTGTCCTTTATCTAGATTGTCCACTAGACGAAATGGAGAGGCGACTGCTCTCAAGAAATGAGGTATATTTAGGCTATATTGCTCGACTTTCTGAAATGTTGCAGCACTTGTGTCAGATCCTCCAATTATGCGCTACTCTTGGAGGATCCAACACGCACCCGACAACATTTTTTGAGAGTGGAGCAACATAGTGTTTAGGTACATCATTCAATCGGATAGCACTTATACGAGAGTTTTTTTTTTTTGACTTTATCCGGAGCAACTCTGCAGGGAAGAGAGGATGATAACATCGAGACAATAAGGAAGCGATTTAAAGTTTTTATGGAGTCAACTCTCCCTGCAGTTGAATACTATGAATCAAAGGGGAAAATTAGGAAGGTAAATCATTAAATTCAACTTCTTCTCTACTGTTGAGCCTGATGGTGGTAGTGGAGAATGGTTAGATATTGAATCTATATAAGATGGAATGATTGTTGGGATTAAAATAGCAAGGCGTCATGCGGAAGCTAATAGTTGCAAACTAAATCAGACAACAAAGAAAACTATACTAAAATAAGCACAATATTTAATATGATATGGTCATCAAGTGACCTATATATTGAAAAACTAATATAAAAAATATAAAACTATTGAGAGAAAAATTTTCCCATAAACAAGACACTTTAAAGACTACATTGCGGATGCTATTGTGTTGTGTATGAGAAAAAAAAGAATAGAAGTCTGAATCTTCTTCTCCAAGAAAATTGATAGCTTTAGAAGTGTTTTTTCTACCAAGAAAATCTTTTTGTAATAAAATACAATTGTGACGTAGAATTCAAGTAGGATAGGAATTTAGAACAAATCCTAACAATGATTTCATCTAAGCTCTATGTGCAACATAAATTTGTATTTGTAAAAAGTCTAATAAAATTGCAACAGATAGTAAGTCTGAACTCACAATCATAAAAATACAATGGTTTAGTGCTAAAGATTAAACCCATAGAGTTTAAATCCAAGTGGATAATTTTATTAGTAACAGCTGCCTTGTGTCTGAAACTATCAGGTTGATGCTGGAAAATCTATTGATGAGGTTTTTGAGTCCATCAAAGCCATTTTCTCACAAGGAAAAGATAATAAGGTGCCACCAAGCAAATACAACTGCAAATGCTTGATACTTTGAATGGATGAGCTTCAAAGTTTGATGGTGTACATAAATAATTTTTACTGCGACCATTAACTTACAGACACTATATATCCACGTGCTTTAAATTGTCGCAATAGATCATGTCCGGATACCTATAGTTGCATCTTTTGGGGATTTGATTGTTTAAAAATTTATATGGTAAGTGTATATAAGCTAAACTCTGTATTGTGTGATATCTTATGTTAATTCTTGCTAATGTATGATATGAATCCTTTCTAATCAGCATGAGTCTTAGAGTTCCTTCAAGACTCATATACTTCACAGGTTAAATTAATTCGAGAGAAGATCTAAATTTATCCTCGCAATATTTGAAGTTGTTTAATTTTGTCATTTGTTATATTTTTGGTTCACCTATATTCTTGTCATTAGCAAATCGTTTTGTATTGAGTGAACTCCCTTGTCCAGATTATTTTCAAAAATGTCCAAAACTTCCCTCGAATTTTTCTGGACGTTGTGAGTAGAAACATGATACTTCTCTAATGGGAAGCTAATATTAAAACAAAAGTTTAAGGGATGACAAAGTTGTTAAATTTTAATTAGTACTAGAACAAATTGATTATTTTCGGGCTTTTCTCAATTAATTTTAGTTGCTAGATATGAAGTTTACAAAGTATATGCATATGTAAGAATTTTGCGCTCAACTGAAGATTTTTGTTGAATATAGGATCAAATCGAAAGCCATGAGTTCTAACTAAACATAATAATATTTATCCAAAATACTCCTTTACTATCTCTTGCTTGTTTTCCAAAATCATGTATTGGCAACTCAATTTAATGTGGTTCTTGTTAGATCAAGATATGTTAAATATGTAATGTCTTCAATGTGTTGTTAATTCTAAGGAAGATATTAATTATAATATTGTCTTGCTTTCGCTTATATGTCTTGTATTTCAAAAGATTTAATTAGAAATGTAAAGTTGTGTCTAATTTTCAGAATTGCAACACTCAAAAACTGCATTGAATATCATAAAAGGAGCATTATAATCATTACAAAATAATAACACAAACTTTTAAAAATTTCGAATTTGAATTCACGTTGAATATCTATTTTTATTACAGTTCTCGGTGGAATCCACTAACAATCAGAGCTTATTAGATATCGTCAAAAACCCAAAAAAAAATAAAAATAAAAAGATGATTGCTTTTGTAAACCTAAAAGATAAAAAGTAATATAAAAAAGGACCTCTTGAACTTATTACAAACATAAGGGACCACTTTTAGCATTCTCTCTATTTTACACATGTTATAACTTGGTGAAATAGGAGGAAAAGAGAAAAGTAAACATCAGGCCCCCAACCTTACTGGTCGTCGTCAATGGAGTTCTTAGACGAAGACGCGAGACCCAGATTTCTCCTCCAATCCAAGCCATTACCTCAATCTAATTCCGATCCGGAAACCCAAACCCGGTCTCTCTACCGACCCGGAATAATCATCTCCCTCTCTCTTTCTGTTCTCTTCTTCGCTCTTGCTTTCCTCTATTTTTCCTTTGAACCCTTCGGATCTATCTTCTTATGGCTCTCTCTTTCCCTCCTTATTGGACCTTTTGCTCCTCTTTCCGTCACAGCCGGTGACATCCGGGTCGGAGTCGGACCGCCCATCCAAGACCCGCCAAAAGATGATCTTTCCGATACCGAACCCGATACGAAAAAATCAAACAGAAGATCCAACAGACCCGTTAAGAAAAACGTTGACTTTGAGCCCCTGCTCGCTACCCATTGTGATCTGAAGCCGGAGAAAATTAATGGGTCGGTGGCAAATTCGAAGAATAGTAATGGGTCGGTCGCGAATCTGGAGAAAAGTGGAGGAGGGAAATTGGGGGATGGTGTATGGAGTGAAGGGGGAAGTCAAATTCTAAGTTTTAAACAAAGGGAAGGAGAGAANTTGGGGGATGGTGTATGGAGTGAAGGGGATGAGGAGCTGTTGAGGAAGATGATGGGGAAGCACCCCGTGGGGAAGCCGGGGCGGTGGGAGGCGATAGCAGATGGATTTAACGGGAGATACAGAGTGGAAAGTGTGATAAAGAAAGCTAAAGAATTGGGTGAGAAGAAAATGAGCGATGAGGATTCCTATCAGAGGTTTTTGAAGGACAGGAAAGCAGTTGATAAGAGAGCTGAGGGTGATTTTGAGAATGTGGAGGTGAAGAAGGAGGTGGAGAGTGGGTGGAGTAGTGGGGAGGATTTGGCTTTGCTTAATGCAGTGAAGACCTTTCCAAAGGAGCTGGCAATGAGGTGGGAGAAAATTGCAGCTGCTGTGCCTGGGAAGAATAAAGCAGCTTGCATGAAAAGAATGGCTGAGTTGAAGAAGGACTTTAGAAGCTCTAAGTCTGCTAATGCTGATGCTTAGGCATAAGATCAGTTATTTATTCAAATCTCATAGGTCAATTTTCAGCTTTATTGAAGAGGTACCATATTTTCTGATAGGCAATACTTATTTATTTATTATGAATACTACTTCATTAGTTGGCATTGTGATTTGTTGAGGAAGAAATTTATAGGCAACCATTTATTCACCTTTACAAGTTTTGGAGTTCTGTTGTTCTTTGATATATGTAACTTGAAAATGATTTATATGAATAAATACACTCCCACTCTGTGGAGATTGAATTCACTGTGCATATGCTAAGCATGATATTGTTCTTCTAAATTTTGAGTTGCAGTTTGCTAAAGATAATCTCTTGACATTTGATGTTGGCACTTTGTGATGCTTGGATCAAAATGCTTTGATGATTCAAACTGTTAAAGGTTACAATTTCAATCTTTTAATTTATTTTCTTGCTACTTGCTGGAATTAAGTTGCTTGTGCAATCATTACGTGGTATAGGATAGTCACCAACTCAGCTTGATGGAGAAAATAAGTGTGATTTTAACTTTTTTGATTAGCTCTAGCAGCAGGATTTTGAGGCAAAAGGAAGATTGGAGCTATTTAGTGAATATATTAAATTGGCTATTGATCTACCGGCGGCAAGATTAACTTGATAATAAGAATTGCATAAGTAATTTCACTCTTTATCAAAAAGAATGTATATAGGCATTTGATCAAAAGTTAGTAAAAATGACTCTGTATGGAATACTTTTTTTTTTTTTGATTGGTGATAGTCTGTATGAAAACCTTTTTTATTTTTTGATTGGTGATAGTCTGTATGTGCTTAAGCGTCCAAAAGTAGGAGATAAAAGTTGCTTGGGCTATCCCATTAGGCTAGCTATAGATCATCTTGTTGAACTTTGTAAGAGATAAAAATTGCTTGGGCTATCCGATTAGGCTGGCTATAGATCATCTTGTTGAACTTTGCAACCAAGGGGATGACTGTAATTGAGGTTTCGAGTAACGACCTGAAGACCTTAGGTTTGAGTTTTCCCCCCCAAATACAACGCCCAGTGGAGCCGTCTACACCACCATAGTTGGGGAAAGTTGACCTGAATATGCTTGTGGGCTTCTGCAGGCTGTCCGATGGATTACTTGTGGTGTGTGCAAGCTGGCATGCTGTCGAACATTGAAGAAAGCATCATGTTGAACCTTTGCCCAAAAGTACTAGCATCCCTCTAATTTTAGATGTAGGCACTGCATCCCTTGACCTAATCATTGTTATGCCAATGAGAAGCAAGCCATGCTTTCTCTTACTTGTTAACGGGGGAAGAACAAGGAGGAGGAGGACTATGCTATCAAAATAAAATGTTGGAAGGGATAAACTAAAATCAAGCTGTTCTTTCTCTTACTTGTTACGAGGGAAGAACAAGCTGCATGTATTAAGTTGTAATAGACTGAAAATCAAGCACAATGTTTGCAGGCAAAACCCATTCTCAATTTCTCTTCTACCTCATTTGACCCCGAACCAGGGGCACCGCTTCTTCCATTGGCTATATGTGCGTTGCACCAACATCATAGCCTCTGTCTTTGGATCTGCAGTCCTTCCTGATGCCTACAAATCCCCCTCCGACCTCCCTAACTTCTGTCTAAGTTGCTCTTGGGGAAGTAGATGCCAATACGATACATTTATCTCTTTTCTCTGTTTATAGAGAATAGAAGAGAACATACAGCTTTTAGCAATTCTCTATTTTAAAGCAATTAATCTTAATTTCCAGTGTAACTGTTCTTTTGCTGCACATTGACTGAGTAATGATTGAGTTCATGACTCAAAAGCTTGAAATGGACTTGTAAAAATCTCATGTATCAGAAAGGGTATATCTATAAAGTTAATGAAAAATGATGCTCCATCAAAACATAGTGACAACTGACAAGAAGCCAGCAGATAAAGTTGCTTTGGCTACCTAAGTTCCGCTCGAGTTCATGCTGCTCCCTTCGTCCTCAAGTTATGTGTCAATTTTCCTTTCCAACTACAGCTCCTCCTCAATACTGCTCCCCCATCCCAGCTTATGTGCTAGTTTGCGCTTTCCTACTATAACTCCTCCTTAATACTGCTTCCTCCCTCCTAATTTAAGTGTTACTTTTCGCTCTCCGAGAGTCAATGAAGCTAAAATTGGATTAGATTAAATTAATATTTCATTAAAATTTAGATGTTATATTCCTGCTATTTTTTTGGTTTCTGGTATTACGCAGCTTACTTGATTTTGGGAAATTTACTCTGAATATATGGTCTCAACAAGAGGAGGATCCATTGTATGACATTTGGGTTCACGGGATATCAGTAGCTTTTGTCTTAGATTATATGTATCAAGAAATTTAATAAATATTTATTGTAAATTTAATTAATTGTATATTAATTCGAGGACAATGTAGGAAGCCGTAAACTTCCCAAATTCAACTTATGAGCATTACTCCACTTCACTTGTCAATTTTCACATGGATTCGTCCAAGATCCTAAATTGGTAGGGATATCATCCATGTCATGGAAGAATATTATAATATAACGAACGAGTAACTAAGACATGTAAAGGAAAAAGAATCAAACTTTTGCTATTGAAATATCTTAACCATAACTTAAATCCTTTCACTTAAACAAAAACTACTTTTCAGATACATAATTTAAATCCCTTCACTTAAATAAGCCAATTTAGAGGGGATTGAGAGATATGGGATTTGTTGGGTGAAAGTGTTGCTGGGAAGAGAAACTGACAAAGGAAAAAAAAGGGAGAGAATAAAATGGATGTTTCAAGCTTGCAATTGAATTGGCCAACAACATGCCTAAAAATGATTGGAAATCCATAGCAAACTGGAATTGTTCTTAATAAAATAGGCAAATTTCACTTTCAAATATCAAAACCATGAAATTATGAACAAAAGAAAAAAAAGAAAATGATTCAAGTAGCCACATGTTGCAGTGCTATAACACCGGAGGTTTTGTTTTGTTTCACTTTTAATGAGCAGCTTGATATAGAAATGAAAATTTGGATTAATTTGAGCGGGCTATGTCATGATTTAATAATGGGAAACTTACGTAGTTGCCCCATCGCTAGAGAGTATTTGCGCATTGCTATTTTTTTTTTCGTTTATCCCTTTAATTAATTACAGAAAATATTTTATTTTGCAATTCTTCATGATACCATTATAGTACTCCCTCTGTTTCAAAATAAGTGGTGTTTTAGCCTTTTGATTTTATTTCAAAATAAGTGGTGTTTTACATAATCAAGAAGACACTAATGATGTTCTTTCAATTTTGCCCTTATTTAAGTGGACAGAGTTTTACATAATCAAGAAAATATTAAAGAGTTATATCTTTTTCAAGATATTTATTAGGGGTAAGTAAGTAAAATTATATTTTTCTGTCTAGAAATGAGGAGTTTTCTTAAAGAGTGTGCTAAGCTGAAAGCCCCACTTATTTTGAATTCATATACTGTCATGGTATCACTAAGGATGAGCAATCCTTTAGGAATAACGGATAGGGCTCCTCAATCCTTCATAATACCGTCATAGTATATTCGTATATTGTCATGGTATCACTAAGAAATAAATAGTTCTCCAGGGATATACTTCTTAATCATTCATGATACCATCATAGTATATTCATATATTGTCGTGGTATATTTCATGATACCATCGTAGTATATTTATATACTGTTATGGTATATAACATGATGTCATCACAGTATATTCATATACTATCATGGTATCTAATGCGCAAAAAACCTTCAAACTCGCAAAGGGGTACGAATTGTAATTATTTTATATTGATGGGGTATTACGGGTAATTTGTATGAAACAGTCTAAAATATTTAATTAGTTTAGTTTTTGGTGTATTTTATGTACTTTTCTCTTAATAATTAATGTAACTCATTTTGATCCGTTCAATTTTCATTTAACCCGATCATTTAAAATTTGTTTTAGATTATAAATTTCAGAAGTCTTCTTTTCTATTTTAAATTTTGCATTTAATTAAAGGACACCACATAAATTGAGACGAAAATTATCATATAATTAATTAATAAAAG
>JACEIK010000074.1:199910-209972 GCA_018107945.1 Datura stramonium | reverse complement strand
GTATAATTTTTGTCATCATCCAGACATTTTCAATTTGGCATATTTTATCTAATATTTATATTAACGTCTACTTATATTTAAAATCTTATTTTATATTTTAAAAACAATTTGTTATTTAACACCTCAAAGTAATTAAAAGAAAATTATTCATCATATCATCACAATCCTAATCAATTAAATAAAAAGAAAAAAATTTGATGTAGGAAAAATAGGAGTGACCTAGCATAAGCCATTTTAGCGATAAAGGAGGTGCCAGACAGCCCCAGCTAACCTTCTGGTCCTTTTTTCCTTTTTTTCTCTTCCTCAAACCAAAAATACCTCTCTTCCATCTCCCACTCTCTCCCTTCTCTTCGAACCTTCCAGTCTTCCGATCTCAAATCTCCTGCTCTTCTGCTTTTCTTGTAAGTTTTTTTGCTTTTTACCCATTATCCGGTTTTTTTCTTTTTGGATAAGCTCAAATTGATAATCCCAATTCCCTCTTTATATTTCAAAATTCTTGCTGCAAGAGTTTCTAATTTCATGTGAATTTTCACCCCTTTTAATTGTTTTCCCAGATCCATCCATAATCAGAGTTTCATATTTATCATAATAGAATATTCCATGCTCGAATTATCTTTGATGGTCCCTTTTGGGTGTAGGCATATGTATATATAAAGCTGGTTTATATTATTGATTTTTTTACCTCAATCAAATGGGTTATGCACATATGAAATTGTGTTTGTTTATGTCTTTTTTTTTGTGAAAAAGTTTGATTCTTTTGTGTTTTTTTTTGGATAAACTGAAGTATTGATGAGTGGGTTTGTTTATGGTTGGTATTTTAGGGAATTGGGAATTTGATGATTTAGCTGAAATTTTCAAAGGAGCTGTTGTTTTAAAGGATTTCTGAAGGTACTGTAGAGAATGGCGTGCAAAGGGTTTTGGGAGTGCTTGTTGAAGCTCCTGAACTTCTTGTTGACCCTAATTGGTTTGACAATGGTGGGGTATGGTATTTATCTATTTGTTGAGTACAAAAATCATTCATCCTCCGGGGATGATTACCCAGTTGCACCTACAAGTGCTGAAGTGATAGAGCTTGGTCGTCCAATGCTAATGGCTGTATCATTGGCTGAAAACATCTTTGATAAACTTCCAAAACCTTGGTATGAATACTCTTTTCGCCTCAATGCTTATCTTATTTGATTGTTTTGTGCTATCCTAGAAGTTTCTTTTGAGATGATTGTGAAGTTGTAGTTACTTTCCATTGCTAATGGGTAATGTTATGTTTGGTAGTTTTTCTATTGTTTTTTAGAGGAATGTTGCGGTTGAAAAGGATAAGGACAAAGATTTGAGAGACTTAAAAGATACAGTCAGTTGTCTTTCTGATTATGGAAATTGAGAAGATTCTCTTCCACATTTGAGACTATTGTTCATTTTGATGAAATAATGTTAACTGAATTTGAGAAACGTCTCCTGATTTTATTAAGGGTTTCTATATCTTCTTACTTTGTTTTGTCAGAAGATGCATGATTGATTTCCAGTTCTCAGTGTTGGGTTTGTTTCTTTTTATACTTTTGCACATCAAAGGGATTTGTTTCTAATCATTGGCTACAAGTGAAATTACTTCCTTTTTGTCTTTCTTCGTGGAAAGTATAACAAATTGCCATTCACCAAATTTGTACTTCAACCTACAGTAGGTACTCATGTTACTAACATCTTTTCTTTGCAGCCATGCTTGCTCCATCCATTATCTTTCCGTCAACTCTTTAGAGCTAACAAAGAAACCAGTTGGAATCCCGTTTATCAATACTAAGAATTTCAATGTCGATACACAAAACCTTTTTCACTTCCATTTTCTTTCTCCCAAACACATCTTGTATCATTGCAAAGTCCAAAAAGTATCAATTGACATGATTATAAGCATTTTCAAAGCCCAACTTGCACCTGTAGCTCCTTCCTTTCTTCTAGAGTCCAACACTTTATATGAGAGAAGTGTTGTGTCTAAAATTTGTTGCCTTCCACGAATATGTTCTGGGAGGCTGACATTGTGTCATCTACTAAATTGAAAGTATCTTAGCAATAATTTATAGATGCTTCCCACTAGACTAATATGTTTGTAGTCCTTAGTATTTGTTGGACCATCCTTCTTGGTATGATTGCTATATGAAAGGAGGTGGTGCTCTCAAAAATTTCAGTCTCATGAAAAGCCTGAATTGTCTCTATAAGATCTTAACCATGTCCAAACACTGTTGATTTAAGGTTTAAGTAAATCTGTTAGGACCTATAGATTTATCTCAGGTACAATTTTCAACTGCTTACCCCACTTCCTTTTTCAAGATATCTCTTTTTAATCATTCCTTCATCTTCTCTGCTATTTGGACTAATGTTTTTTCTAAATGTGGAAGGCATCCGGTACTCTTTTCTTTGCAAACAATACTAAGTGGTTTTCTCATCTGATAATATCTAAGTACACTAGAACAAGAATAATTTTCTCATCTGCTGTTTGTCTAATTCTAACCTGCCAAGTCGAGGCCTCTGCAACAGATAATTTTGTAAGGAAATTCATAATTGTCGTCTTTTCACCCCTTTCCTTCAATTGGAACTGATTCTCCCATTTCTTTTCTTTTTTTTTTCCGACAAAGTTTCTCCTTTTTTTCACTATAACCTGCAGTGGTAGAACTTGTATCACAATACCCTAGATTTTTGTCTCCATCTAATTTCTTGCGCTATAGCTGTAAAAGCTAGCTCTCGTGATTTCATATTTCCTCATTTTTAGGGATCATCTAGCTCTAGCTCCCCTCCCTTCTTTCTATCCCCCACTCGTTATCAACTCTGACATCTTAACCTATAAAAAAAAATGACATTTCGACTTTTCTGTCCTTCCAAATACTTCCTGATTAAATTGGCTAAGATCCCCCTTTCAGATTTCTTAGTTTCTTCACATGGTTGAACTACAGATTCCCTTGAATCTGGTTACCGCACCACTCTCTCACCCGTTTGCCAAAATCTGTCACTTTCGACCACGCATTCTCAAATCGAGAAGGTGCTTGTAGCCTTTTTGGTTTTGTTGTGTACTTGTGTCTAATTGGAGAGGCAAATGATCTGATGCAAGTTTAGGCTGATGCTTTTGATTTATCTGCCATGTCATTTCCTCCTGTGGGATGGATGCTAGAAGCTACCTAATCTAGTTAGATCTTGATTGACTCCCTGAGTTGGACCATGTAAACCTATCACCAGTCAAAGGAAGGTCTATAAGTTGATGGTTATCAATAAAAGCTCCAAGGACTATTCCTTTACTCTAGAGTAAGAATCACTGCCCATCTCGTTCAATAGGAAACTTATTGAGTTAAAATCTCTTCGAATACCCAAAGTAGTTTTCAACCAGTTAGAAATATTAAGATTTCATTCTATAACTTCCTCTTTGATCCCTTGCCCACTAGCTTGTATGCCTCTTCATAATCTTACTCTGTGCTGCTTCCAGTGCTCACTATTTCCATCTTTCTTTCATCCGTAGGTATAGTGATCCGTCCTGCATTTTCCTTACCATTACCAGGGATCATCTCGTATTTCACCCATCTCTTTACATGCACTCCTGACCATTTTAGTCATGGTCTCAATCTGACCAAATCCACCCACTCTCTCTTAACGCCACTTTGATGATAGCCCTTTTCTACCTTATACAAAGTCGAAATAGATTTCCTTTTCTTCTGTGCTTCTCGTGTGCAAGTATTTAACATCTCTAACATATAGAGAGGCAGCTTTGGGGTATTCACGTGGGGAATTTTAGTTTTTATCTGTTGGAGAATTGAAAGTACATTCTGTGGAAATGATTGAGACTTTCCCCCCAAGTAAGTAGCATGCCTCTGTTCTACTATATTTAAGGAGGTGCTGTAAAACAGAGCTATGTTGAAGAAGTCATATAATGAATTGTCAATTCTGTGTACATTATTTTTTGTAGATTTTGAAGTTTATCTTTTAAAAAATTATGATCTGTAACAAAGAGGAAAAATTACCTCCGATTTCATAAGTGAAATTCAGATTCTTAAAAAGGATGTGAAATTTTTAATTAAAATTTATTTAATACTTCTATATTTTTTGGTGGGGAGTATTTATTTAAAACAAGTTATGATCCTTTTGGGATTTTTGATGGCCTAAGGGGTCGTTTGATTAGGAAACAAGTTATCCCGAGATAACTAATCCCTCGGGTTTAGTTATTCCGGGATTATTATCCCACCTTTAACGAAGAATAAAAAATAAATATAGGTTTATCCCATGTTTGGTTGAGATAAAATCTCAGGACAACTTATATGGAGATTAGTTCCACATTGAGGGTGGGATAAAAATAACACTATAATCGGAATATGTTATCCTGAGAGTTTATCTCAACCAAACATGGGATAAACCTATATTTATTCCTTATTCTTCATTGAAAATGGAATAATAATCCCGGGATAACAGATAACTTGCTTCCCAACCAAACGACCCCTAAATGTTTCTGTTATATTAGAGAATGGATTGTCAGTTGTGCTGCAATCTTTTTTAAAATGATATTCTGTTTGTTTTACTGTTTTTGCTGATAAGTTTGAGAAAACTTGAATTTTTTTTAAGGAAGTATATCCAAAGGTTGAATCGGGTGCTTCTTAGGTGTAAAACGAAAGAAACATGGAAATATAAATGAAGAGAACAAGCTATATATGGTCTCCACCTGTTTGTTTGCATCCATTATTAAATTATAAACTGAGACAATAACTTTTTTGTCATAATGTCTTAGCTTTGAGTGAGTTTGATATCTCAGAATTTGACTGCATGATTTATAAACATTATGGAATGACAAGGCCGTTTTTCCTTTTATTGCTTGGATAAAGTTTTGCTGAGACGGATCCAATTTCAAAAAAAAAAAAAGTTTTGCTGAGACGGATGACTCGTATTTGGTGTTCTGCTTCCTTTCCAAGTTTGAATTTCGTGCGCCACTGTTCAGTTGGTCGGATTTGAACTTGCTCTCCGGAAAACTAATTGATCCATTTGTTGTGTTGCAGGTTCATATATTTGTTTATTGGTATTGGAGCAGTTCTTGTAATTGTATCTTGCTGTGGTTGCATTGGAGCGGCAACGAGGAATGGTTGCTGCCTGAGTTGTGTATCCTTATCATTTGTTCACTCTTCGTGATTAATTATTTGTTAGAAAACTTAATTTATATTTGAAGAGATATATTTCTTTCATCAATAGGAACATTTTTAGTCAGGTTTGTGAATCTTACTTCTATAGCTTTCTTACCTGGATGGGTTTTGGATTATATTGGGCTTAATCCAGACTTCTTCGCATGTCAAGGGGAGATAGATTGGATTACGTTTCCTTTAATTGATTTTTCTGTTTCTCCTCCTGCCTTGTTGCACTACACTCCCCCGAACCCCTATTTCCAATAGACGTCGTGGACTTCTTGAATATACAAGTTACTAGAGTTTTTGTCTGATTTCTGTTCTAAGTATTCTATGAAGCATGTTTGGCACCTTAACTAGGAACAGTACTCCGTGTTGATTTTCTTTTTGATCTTGATAGAGCTAGGTGCTGCTGGTTTTATATTCTTCGATAAAAGCTGGAGAGAGGTAAGTGTTTTCTAATTCACGACTTCATTTTCAAACTGTGCATTTGTTGTCAGAAAACTGATGAAAGTCTCTATCAGGAAATTCCAACTGACAAAACGGGCAATTTTGATACGATATATGAATTTCTGGAGGACCACTGGAAGATTATCAAGTGGGTTGCCCTTGGCGCTGTTATTTTGGAGGTGAGGTTAAGAACGATATATAAAGAAAGGGGTAGGGGGTTTGAGAACTTTCAGGATCACATCTTGTGGGTTATGGGTGAAATACAGTAGTTTATGCAACAGTGCGTTAGTGCTGTTTGCACTCCTCACCGTGCTCTTTCAGATTCACTTCTGTTGTGCACCTTGCAATTTCGTACTAGCCATTGATCATATTCAAATGTGTATCTCCAAAGTTCGAGTGGTTGTTGTTCTAAATATAATCATGCCTTATGGTATCACTGAGGTTTTCTGCAAAATGTGCTAAAATATAATCATTTCATCCTTGTTAGTATCTCCCCTACCACTTATATATGCTGTGGCCTTTTACTGTGCCTTGGAGATGTTGGATTGTCCTAGTGAAGATCATGGCCGACGCTGGCTTGACCATATTCAGTGTAAGATTTGTGGATACACCAGAGAACATGTGACCTGAATGTTTGTTTTGTTTCCTTCCAGTATAACAACTAAGTATCAATCCCAAACTAGTAGTGGTATATGAGTCTCAATCATTTGTCTTAATCTTCTCTCAGTATTTCTCAAATTCGGCTATTGACATGGCTACAGGCTCTTATATTCTTGTTGGCCCTCATAGTAAGGGCAGCAAACAGACCAGCAGACTATGATAGTGATGATGAGTACATAGGTGGTCCCAGACAACAAATCCGGCAGCCACTGATCAACAATAGGCCACCACCAACTCCTGCAACTGGTGTCCCGGTTACTGGTACCCTTGATAATCGTCCAAGTAGAAATGATGCATGGAGTACACGTATGAGGGAAAAGGTTTGCTCTCTGTTAATTGCTCTTCTTACATGTTGCTGGGGATCATGATGTTTAACCTTCTTGGTTGCTTCTCGTTTGCTTTTACTGCATGTTGATGTGGATCATGATGTTTAACCTTCTTGGTTGACTGCTCGTTACCAGCTACACAATCTTTTCAGTTACTTTGAACTCATCATGATGGTTTTTATAATATGTGTTATTTATGGTGGTCTATTTCTTTTGATCTTTTTGCTGGACTTCGAAGAGATGCCTTTTCTTTTCATTCTCTAAGTTTTCAAAATATCCAATCACAGCAAAAAAAACCTTCTCTTTGCATCGGTCAGGACTTTTTTAGACCATGAGAGGATTGTTACTTTGAATTTCCTTAAGTTTTTAAAGAACTTCCTTGTGACAGCATACATATTATTGTTTCGGTGGTTTGTGCCAGTAGATTTGTATGGTTTTTATCTTGTCTACGTGCTTGTAACTTGTAAGTGCACTTAAATATTGGGAGTCTGGTGAAACCTCTTTCCTGTTTGATAGTACTGGCTATTAAGTCTTTTGTCTGACTTGAATTCTTGAATGGCTGTAACCCAGTATGGGCTCGATACATCGGAGTTCACTTACAACCCGTCAGAGTCAAACAGATATCCGCAAACTGCTGTACAGCCGCAAGAGGAAAGGAAGGGTTGTGCCATAATGTGATGATGGTCTTTCTGTAATTTCGGAGAGGACTGATGATTGTGCCCATCTGTGTAATTTAGTCTGGTGTGAAGTATTTGTGTCATTTGTAAGCCTTTTCTCTTTGTGGAGTCTTATGTACAATACACAGTTTTCGGGATCTTCACTTGTTGTTAACCGACAGTACATTTTGAAGGTTAATTCCTCTCTTCATTTCCATTCTTTTAAAGACTAAACATGCTTAGTGACAAGTGTGTGATTCTTGATAGAATCATGTAAAGAAGATGAAAATGAACTTGCGGGGGAAGTAATTGTCCTATATCGTATTCGGGTTCCCCTCCGATGGTCATTCCGAGGAAGATGTGTTTCTGTTTACATTTGAATTTCAGCCATGATTCTTCTAAGTTGTATTGAATGCGTCCATGTACTTCAAATCAAAATTGGAATAGAAGTGAGCTGGGGAACTATTGTTGTCTCCAAGAACTCAACTCTCATCAGTTAGCTCTCTGTACATAGATTTAACAATTTGGTTAAAATTGCAAAGGGGAAAAAGTAATGCATGACATTTTCTCCAATGCGTGGAGTTTTAAAACCAAAATAGCCCTAACTGTAAAGTGTGTAAAACTAGGACAAGTTTGAGGGGGGGAGGTATATTTATGTATTAATATTTCCAATGTCAGAAATTCCAACCGTATCGTTCAAATTATATTCATGTATTAGTTATTTCATATTAAAATTTAAACCGTGTAACTTGAATTCATATCCAAATAAACATGATATCAGTAATCCCATGTCAAAATTTTCTACAGTATGTATAATCTAGTACTTTATAACATTCACATTTAATAGAGAAGATATCTAAATTTGCTCTTATGCTATTTGAAGTTATTCAATTTTGTTCTATGCTCCATTTTTGGGTCATACATATAAGTGCCTTGTATTTGTCTTTATCATTAACTAAGTTTTACCGTGAAATGGGTGAATTTCATGCATTCTTCGAATTTTCCAAAAAAAAAAAAGTTTAAATTTATTCCATAATTTTTTACTATGATTCAAAATTACCCTCATGACGAAGTTGTATTAATAGGTTAAAGGGCAAAAAATAAAACTTTTCCCCAGCGTCACGGTAAGACTAATCGAAACAAAGGACAAAGTAGATCAATTTGAGATAACACATGCACAAATTTGAGCCAATTCCATATTTAATACTTTTTTCGTTCATTTTTACTTATCATATTTTATTTTACGAGAGTTAATTTGATTAATTTTTAAGTTAAATTAAATTAGATTAATTCAACATTTAAAATTTAGATGTTCGAAAACTATACTAAAATATAATAAAGTTGCAATCCTTATCACATTAATAGATGAAAAAATAAATCTTAAAATATTAGTCAAAACACATGCAGTTTGTTTTTCGAGAAGTAAAATAACAACAAACCCAACAAGTTTAATCTGAAGAGGGTAAAATGTGCGCAGATCTTACTCCTGCCCTTACAGGATAGAGAGCTTGTTTTCAATGGGCCCTCAGCAAATTGACGCATCACCAAAACAAGCTAGATAGCAAAAGTAACGGCAACAAAGTGGTAAGATAAATATAACCAACAAGAAACAACACGTAACAATAGAAAACAAAGCAAACGTGACAAGTAAAAATGCACGAATACGTTACTATTACTAACTCTCAAATAAGTTTTAAGATATGAATTCAATTTTTAGGAGTGTTACCATCAATGGTATTACTAATAATTACCATAATTGTTATTTCATATTATAATTGAAAGTGTAGACGTCTGAATGTCTGTCCTTTATGGGAAATTTCACAATTTTGCATGTCATTTTCACTTCTTCTTCTTTTTTATTTTTATTTTTATTTTTAAAATGGTTTCTTCAACCAGCTCTTTCGTTAACCTAACATCATCCTTCATATCTCCACTATCTTTTTATTTTTATTTATAATTAATGCATGACAAATAAAATTATATCTCTTTAATAAATAGACTATTCATATCCATGCACTATCCACAGCAGTGAATCTCTGGTCCTACCGATTTCTATCTCAACGTCAATCTGTAATTGCTTAATATATTCTCTATCCGTCTCAAATTATTTATCGTAATTTTCAAAAATAATTATTTTAAATTATTTATTATTTTAAAAATTCAACACACACAGAGTGTGTTCGATAGAAAGTAGATCATAATTGGCTGCAAAGTACAATAGATTCATATTTTAACAAGAGTTTAGGTTATATAAACTATTAGTGTGAGAAATTTTTATCCATCGGGTAATTATCTTTACCTAATATTCTTTTCTTTTCCATTTGTTTGACACTATTACTATTTGAATCTTTTTTTTTTCTTCTTCTTATGTTGTGATTCTTTTTCAGACATATTATTTTTTATATTATGAATATTTGTAAGTTTTAGCACTTAATATTTAGTCAAAATATGTAAACTCAGGATCAAGAATTTTGAGGGATTCTTTGAAATGTTTCAAATTAGTTATATTTCTCTTTTTCAATGAAAAGGTCCAACAAAATATGATGAAAAAGAGAGAAATAAGTGTAGAAAACCGACGGCGGATGGATGGGACTTGCCCTTTCTAATTTTTGTGTACGGAAAAACATATTTTTTCAATAAAATAAGTGAGTTTATTTATTTATTTTTTATGTTCGATATGTAAATAAAATATATTATTTCAAAAGTTTTCATATATAATTTAAATAAATATTATGAAAAATGAGAGTGGAGTAGGCAGGGATGTAGTGTGCCGGTGGTGAAGGCGAAGATAAAGGTGTGTTAAAGAATCGAGAGGACACGATCAATATAAAATGTCAC
>JACEIK010000074.1:95790-106318 GCA_018107945.1 Datura stramonium | reverse complement strand
ATTTGTCCTATTTTAAATATGTGAAATTATTCCCTGGGGTCCAACCCAAAATTCTAAAAGCCTTTTCCAAAGTACCCAAAAGGCCCAAACCTATTCGGAACATATTTTCTGCGGTACCCGTAAATCGTTAAACAAACGCTTTTAATGTTCGATTCCCACTCACACAAACTTTCTAATATACGAGCATTCGCACCATAATATTCCCCACCCACGGACTAGGGTTTTTTTTTTCTCCACTTATTTGTTTTCTTTTAGAAACTAGTTTTTGCATAGAAAAGGAAGTCCGAACTCTAAAGCAAACCCTTCGATTTTCCATCTTCAATTCGTCTTCCTTCTTCAGTCAATTTTGATTCATTCAGTGAGAAGGCGAAAGCTATGGGAAGAGGAAAGTTCAAGGGAAAACCTACTGGTCGCCGCCAGTTCTCCACTCCTGAGGAGATGAGTATGTCGTTTACTTACCTTATACATACATATGTACCTTTACGAAGCTCATAGTTGATTTCTGTTTTTTTTTCTTCATTTAATTTTTCACTAGATGAATTTTTGAGATCTATAACTTGTCTGTGTTTATGATGTTATTGGAATTTGAATGGGTTTGATTGGGTAAAAGGTCGATTGGAGATTGAAGCTTACCGGTTGCGGTTATTGATTTTGTTTAAATTTCTAATGGTAGATTTGTTCGGAGTATTTTAATATCTTAGGTGAATCTAGCTGGATTTTCACGCTGCTTTTACAGTTAATTGGAATATCTGTTCATCACTATGTTCGGAGATGTTGACACTGTGGAGTTATGTTTCAAAATTTACTTAGAGAAGTATTGCTTATTCTTGCTGGCGTGAACATCACTCTAATTAACTATTCCTCGAAGTAGTTGTATATATATTTTCTTTCAACGGATGTAGATGTATATACATTAGCCTTATTTAGGTGGCAGTGCTCATTGTGTGTGTACACCATGAAGGGTTTTACTTTGTTTGGTAGCAGAAACTTGAATGAGAAAACAAGTTCTTGAAAAAAGCTTAAAATAGTTATTTTATTTCAGTGTAGAATCTTTTAATAGGTCAAAACTCGGTTTTCACTTTCTATCTGGTGCAATATAACTAAAGTATCTTGAGATATCAGATTAATGTGTTTATACACTTTAGTGATGGAAAGAGGTATCTTCTTTCAGCAGTACCTAGAATTCAAATTAGAGTAGTTTAAATTTATACACAAACATCAATATGAAATTTCAAGAACCTGGGAGATTTCATTCATGCATTATGAAGCAACTCTATTTTTTGCTTCCCCTATTCCCGTCTTTCAGTTCCTGTTAGTGGTGGTCCTCCTTCCTATTTCCTCCTCCCCCTCGCTGATGCAATTTCTCCACCTTCCCATACATGTACTGGTGTAAGGAGAGATCTTCCGTGTGTTAACTGTATGCTAATGCAAAGTTATGGGATCAGGCTGCTTTATCTTGAATCTCTTTAAGACTTGTTGCAACTTCTGTTCAAGCACCCTTCTGTCTTTTAAATAAGCAAGTGGTTATAAATAGACCCACATGGTAATGCCACTTTTATTGATTCAAATAATTGATGTATTGAGGGCCTCCATGGGATGGTTGGATAAGTCTGCTACAAACTGGACACGGTCGGCTAAGTCTGTCTTGGTATTTGCTTTGATTTTGCAGTTGCTGGTTCTTCCGCTCGACGTCCTCGCACGTTTAAGCAGGTGAATATCTTCGGCTTTTGTTTTTCTTGGCTCCTAATACATTTATATCCTCTTTCTTATGTTTGGAAGTTAGCCTATGTGTACTTGTTAATAAGGAGGGTTAGTACTGGCGGGTCAGCTGCAGAATATTATGCTGGGGTTTTTATATGGACTGCATTGGTGATCATATTGCATGGAGCTTCATATCTTAACGTCTCTATGTAAATATAACCATGTGAAATGATAGCTATTGTGATCAACTTTTTATTGCGAAAAGAGAAGAATCCTCTGACAATTAAATGATACAATTTCTGATATATAAAGTTCTAATGAAAGCGAAAGTTCTAATGAAAGCGAGGGAACTCAAAAATACAGGCATTTGTGGTTCTCATGATGCAATAGAACGCGTTCCAGTCAGCCACTTTTTAGTTGTATGTGCATACGGGTTATCATATCTTGTAAACAGTGTTTTGTTGCTTAAAACATCCTTAGTGACTTACCCTTCTAAGCACTTCCTGTCGTCATGTCCTGGGATGTTTATTTTATTTTTTCTGTGTTTGTGTCCTATGATATTAATATATCTCAGTAAATCAAAAATCTTCTCTCGTGCTTGTAACCTGAGATTGATGGTAACTGATGAAAGCTAATGGTTTTGTTAGTTATTATGGTCTTCATTCTTAACTTCTATATCGCTGTGCTTTGCATAATCAATTTGAGGTCTTCAGGAAGAGGCTGAAATTGAGGAAGATGAGAGATCTGAGGAGTCTGAAGAGGATACCGATGGAGAGGTCAGTTATCTTTGATTCATTGCTTAATTTTTTTTTTTAATTTTTAAAAAGAGCAATTGATTTGCATCAACTACTACTTTTTAATCTTTCTTTTATTTCCTTATTTAAAAAACAACTACTACCTATCAAAAAAACATGTGTCAAATACTATACTTAAATCTCAAGTTTGTTGAGGTCGGCTATTTAAATCTTCACTCTCAAAAGTCGAAATTGATTTAATTTGGAAATTTGCATCCTTTGTGCTTTCTTTGGAAATGTATATTCAGATGGCTCATTTCTTTTATTGTTCTAAACAGAAGCGAAAAGGTACCCAGGGTATCATTGAGATTGAGAACCCCAATTTGATCAAGCCAAAGAACGTGAAAGCTAAAAATGTTGATGTAAGATGCAGCACTGTGAACTTGCATTTGTTCAATTTATATTGCTTTTTGGATGTTAATTTGAATGAGGGCCGTTTCTATGCAGATTGAAAAAACAACTGAGCTTTCAAGACGTGAAAGGTTTGTTGAAGCTTCTATTTGTGTTTCCTTTACAATATGATCCGTATGAAGTCACAGATTAAGAAGCCTTACCGTGTGCCTCCTATGTGCTTGGCATGAATCCTCCCCTCCCTTTGCTGTTCTCGTATTTTAACGACTGCCCTATATCTTTTCATATATCGTTTTATTTTTTTTACTGTCCTGCATCTTTTGAGTTCCAAGCTGTGTGCACTAATCTTCGGGATTTCTTGGTCATTAAATTTTTTTTACTGCCTACTCCTCCCACTCCAATGAGAAAACAGAGGGATTTGTTTGTTGGGNGGGAGTGCAAAGAGAAGGGGTTAGGAGACATGGCTGGTAGGATGTTGGGTTTGTGTTATTCAAGATGAAAGGATTTGGTCCTTTTACATGTAATCAACCCTTGTCAGAGAGAATGTCCAGGGAAGAATATCTCTTCCAAAGTTATTCCTTTGGCCAGAGTTTGTCAGCATCTAGGAAGATCATGCTGTGCCAAATCTCATTGACCCTTTAAAGGACTGAACGTAAACTGAGATAAGTTATCATTTTCTGTGACAAGACCATATTCCCAGGCTGTTGTTGCAGGTATTCAGCTGCTTCTTTGCATGGGAAACGCTCTTTACGCTATCCTAAAACCCAGTTTTTTGCATCTGTTGGGCCCATTGGATGTCGATGAACTTGAATTATGCTTACAGCAGGAACAATTATAGCAGTTTGTTATTGTTATATTTTGGTAATTATATTACTTGTATTTTTTTGTGTTCTTTGGGGTGTTGAAGAGTCGAGCTAAAGAAGGAAGAAATATCTCAAGTCTCGTGTATTAGTTCTGTTACAGATTCATATAAGGGAGTAGGATAGTTGGTGACATATGGTCCAGTTGGCTTCTGGTCCTTTTAACTTCTCTGTCATTGTTAATTTCCTTGGTTCTTGTTCACAGGGAAGAGATAGAGAAACAACAAGCTCATGAGAGGTACATGAGGCTGCAAGAACAAGGAAAAACGGAGCAAGCTAGGAAAGATTTAGGTAAATATCAAAGGGCAACACTCTAGCAATGTACTTAATTTGTTTTGCTTAAAACTTGTTGTTCGTTCTCTATACTTATGGATTGTTTGAGGTTTTGGGTGGATGGATTGTGGTGGTTGTCATCAGAACCAAATCTTACCATAAGTCCAATTTTTAAGGCCTTGTTACTTGAATCTGAGATTACCATTTGTAGACATGTGGTCATGTGAAGGACAAGGACTGTGTTTAGTTGTGAAGATCGAAGTGGATTAGTAAACCATATATGGATTTTATGCTGTTCCACCATTGTAGAACTTGGGCATGGATGAACTTTGAAATGATGTACAATGGACTTGAACTGGCATTTCTTCTGCTGTAGATCATAAAGTGCTACTTGTGATTCTCTCATGTAATTTTGCAGAACGCTTGGCTCTCATTCGACAACAAAGAGCAGAAGCTGCAAAAAAGCGAGAGGAGGAGAAAGCTGGTACATTCTTCTTGTATACTTATGCTGGTCATCTAATATTCTCTTCCTCTCTTTTCTAGGGTTAATGTTTGCGTTGTTTCTGTGCAGCCAAAGAACAGAAGAAGTCGGAAGCTCGCAAGTAACGTATGGTACCCTGAAATGATGTTTAATCAATGATTTCCCAAGTACAAGATATATCCCTACCAATATTGGCTAATGATGGAGTTTATACTTCACCGTTTATTTATGTTATTGTCTAGTTTTTATAAGTAGACATCTTACAGATGAAATTATACTTTAAGCTCTGATTCTGTATACACAATAGTTCTGTGTGGCCTTAACATGAACAATCATGGGAAGGATATACCTTTTTTTTTTTTTTGGTTGGATGAATTATATGACAATCTTACAGCGTTAGGTAACAGTTGTGTTTGGTATGATGAAAAATGCTTTCCATGAAAAATGTTTCAAAGAAAATAAGTGGTTCAGTGTTTGATTGGTTGCTGAGTGAAAACACGATCTCTGGGTCACTGAGGTTCCTTTTCTTCCACTTCTAAATCCCCACTCTATTTCTGTCATTTGATGATTCTTCATATATCTGCTCCGTACTTGATTTATTTTTCTTTTATGTTGGTGTAAAATAGTAATAATTCACCAGCTTTTTTCAAACTAGACTATCAAGTTTCTCGCTACTTCTGTCATATGCTTTTGAGTAGATGTGTTTCTGGAAGAGTATCTTTTAAATATTGATGATAATATTTGCAAATTGATTAGTGTTTTGATGAAATTGAGAGTATTAAAGATCAATGGTACTTTCTCTGATCCAGACATCTGATAATTGTGTGATGCCATCGATATCCTGAGTTAGGCAGCAACCACCCTCTAATTATTGCATGAATTTAAATGCAAGTTTTTCGGAGTTTGCCGGACCTTTCCCAAAGAGAGAACCATAGCCAGTTCAAGCTATTCGTATGTATGCCTAGACAGCTAAAATACTGCTCTGTATTGCTGGGAAACTTGCTTTCTTGACTTGGCTCTCTCTGGTTGCTCATCCCATATTATGCTCCAGTAAATTATACTGCTTCTGTTGCACTTTCCATAATTGGTCATGTTATCTCCTGAGCCTTTGAATAAGAGAATAGACGCTGTTCTAAGAGTTGATTTAATATTTTTCTTACCATTTGGTATGCTTTAATTCTTTATTAGATTGAATTAGTTTGTAAAATTCAGCTTCCATATCTCTATTTCGAATCATAACGTAGCCAAGCTGTTGTACAGCATTTGACTCCCAACAATTATTCATTTGAAGTGTTGTGCTGACCTGCTGAACTTCGACACTGGTAGTAGACTTTTGAAAGATGCTAATTCTTTCTTTGTCTTCCAGACATCTCTTCTTTTTCTAGTTAATATGAGCATTTATTTTGTTAATCATTGTGAATTTCATTAATAAAAGGTAAGCAGAAACGATAAAGGAAGTAAACTCATGATCAAAAACATGAAATCGAATTGTTGAAATTGGATTATGTTACAAGAGGATTATGCCATAGCGAAATGCAAGTTCTATTCAGTTACCAATAATTTGTACCTACAACGTTTTATTGAGCAGTGGATTAAGAAAGGTGCCATTACTTAAGGATTGATGGCATTATAGTAGCTATAAATGTCGGATGTATCTTAAAGAGTGAAGCGTCAAAATCATACTTAAAGTATCTAGGTTTTTTGAGTTTTTTATCTGAACTATTAGGTGTTTATTTTTTCTACGTGAATCATCACCAAATGTTTATCAAAACATACCTCAACTTTAATTGCTCACTTGTTCTACCTGAAATATCATCATTAAGATAGAAAAAGGGAACAACTGATAGTTTAGGTGTGTTTCGATAAACATTTGGTGATAATTTAGGTAGGAAACTCACACGCTTAATAGTTTAAGTATGAAACTCAAAAAATCGTGATATTTAGACGTGGTTTTCGCACTGCTATCTTAAATAAGTAGTGTCATTACAAAATTTTAGTTTTTTGGGGCTGTTACAACTAACTGCCTTACAGGTTCATCTTTATTAACTCCTGTTTAGAGTGTATGGATGCTCATGTATCTCTCTTAATCTAACCTTCAAACTCTGGTTTCATAACGAGTTGAACTAAGAGACTTTTACACTCTCAATTTCAGTACCCTGATTTACACCCTTATATAATTTGGAAGTTAGGTCACTATGTGGATGCAAAGTATTGTGATGGACGTGTATTTATGAAAAATTTCCCAACTTTAATTTTTTGATTTCCATTTCTTGACAACTTTTTTGAAATATTCTATTTTGATCATCATTGTATATAGTCCAACTAAGCAACCTTTCTTCCCCTCTATTAATCATATATACAATTGCTTCTTCAACACTTAAACCAACTAACACTGATCACCACTACACCTACTTTACAAACCTTCCTTTGTTTCTTTTTTTTTTTTTTTAAAAAAAAAATTTAACCCCTTTTTTCCCTTTGGCTATCTGGCCTTGAAGTTAAAGGAAAGTAAATAGGGTGGTGTAAGCAATGATTGCTTAGGTGTATAGGCCATCCAAATCCAATATGCCAACCTCTCCACATTGCCAAATATCTTTTCATTAAGTTTCAAAATCCACTTATTTTTACTTAAACAAGTTGGTCTTATGATTATGAGAGAAAAGAGAAGTATTTTGAAGGATATATACTTAGCTAAAGGAGATGTATATCATTGAAGAATAAAAAACAAAGTGTTTTCTCAATCTTAAAGACCTTGGGCTTTAAAAACTTGGAGAGAAGTAGCAAAGCACTAAGTTTGCAAGAGATAACCAATTTATAAGAAGATGACTACTGCAAGATTCATCAAATGTGTCACTGTTGGTGATGGAGCTGTTGGAAAGACTTGTATGTTAATTTCCTACACTAGTAATACTTTTCCTACGGTAATTTTCCAACTCATTTCGTTTATGTTTTTTTTATTTCCTTTTTAGTAACTGTTTCACGTTAATACAAGTGGTTAATTATTTCATAAGATTAATATAATGTTTTCTGATAGGATTATGTTCCAACGGTGTTCGACAATTTCAGTGCAAATGTGGTGGTGGATGGCAGCACCGTTAACCTTGGCCTGTGGGATACTGCAGGTAAATTTATTTCACATCAACAACAATCATAACATATCCGGTGTATTCCCACAAGTGGGGTCTGGGGTAGGAATGGGTGTTCGGGCCATCAGATTGGATATGAGAATTTCGATTTTCGGATTTTAAAAAATACAATCCAAATAAATTCGGATTGGATTGGATTTTTTAAGTTCGGTTTCAGATTAATCGCTTTGGATTTTTTGGATTTTCGGCTTTGACTTTTGAGCTTTTTAGGTAGACCATATTTATTAATAACCTCAATCCACCAGTAGTTTGCTCCTTGAAATTTATAACTTTCTACAATTAACAAGAATTGAGGTGACTATTTATTAAACTTTACTTACACATGAAACATTTTATATTTAATTAATAAAAAAATTCGTATTGATTTAATATTGTGATGAGCCGTGGGTATTAATCTATTGGATCTTGAAAATTGGACTTATTGGTATTAGACACATATGATATGAGTAATTAAGTAAGGTTAAATATAAAGTATAAAAATTTCGGATTTTCGGATATCCAAAAATTCATAATGCTAGAGCCGATATCCAATTCAAAATTCATAAATTTTAAAAATGAAATTCAAAATCCAATCCATAATCCAAAAATTCAACCCAAATATCCAAAAAATACGGATTTCAGATTGATCCAAACTATGCCCACCCCTAGTCTGGGGAGGGTAGTATGTACAGAGATTTTACTACTATCTTTGTGGGGTAAAGAAGACTAAACTTTTTCCACATGTGATTTGTTTTTTATAATCTTGGTGTTCGGGTTAGCTTGCGTGCACCTTGACTAATTTCACGTGATACCTACTAGCTATCACTAGTAATAGGTACCAGATAACTTTTTGTCTACCAAGAATAGGACAGACGGAAAGAAAATATATGTGTTTATTATCTCTGCTGAATTTGAACCTGAGAACTCATAGGTTTCAACTCACTTTATTGATCACAAGACTATAGCTGGGGCGCACATATACATTTTAATTCAATCATGAATCTTTCTTCCTTTTTTTTTTCCCAATTAGTTTTATTGAAGGGAACATTTGGTGATACTGTGTAGGTATAAGAACATATCTTTTTGATTTGAGTTTTTATGTGTTGTTGAATTGTTGATTGTGAAATGCAGGACAAGAAGACTATAACAGGCTAAGGCCATTAAGTTACAGAGGAGCTGATGTCTTTTTGCTTGCTTTTTCTCTAATAAGCAAGGCAAGCTATGAGAACATTTACAAAAAGGTTTGTGCGTGTGTGTGTATATGTAATTATTTATTTATATTTCTAATCCTGCCCATAAGTGATTTTTTGTTGATAATTATGTATCATCAAACAGTGGATACCTGAGTTAAGGCACTATGCTCCAACTATACAAATTGTTCTAGTGGGAACTAAACTAGGTAAGATCAATTTAATATTTCATTATCGATAAGTTTGTGTCATAATATATTTATAGCCTTATGTGCAACATGATTTACGCATATTTAAATCTAAATTATGCCAGACTTGAGGGAAGATAAACAATATTTAAGTGATCATCCAGGGGCTACTCCTATATCAACTGCCCAGGTGAGTCTATTATTGACTTGCAAATATTTAGCAAAATTCAATCAATGATGTTAATTTAATTCCAAAAAAATTGGTGCATAATAATACATCATCAATAATGGTAGTGAGGCGGTTAGTATCCCGCCATCCTTTATCAGAAGTCTAGGATTTAATAGGGAGTACTCTGGATTTTCTAGTGCAAATTGGCACTAAACAGGATTGATAATATATTATATATACCAGAAGTTTTTCAAATTAACATAAAAGTTGAGTTTTTGAGGTCAACTTTTCAAACAAATAACAAAAATCTCTATAATATATAGACAATTACTTTTATACTATACTACAACTTATTTAATCTGTCATTAACAAAATAAAAAAGCTTAGTACTCTGTTGTTTCTACTTTATAATTAGGGAGAGGAGTTGAAAAAGATGATAGGAGCAGTTGCCTACATTGAGTGCAGCTCCAAGACACAGCAGGTAATTAACAATTCCGTAATAGCTTAATCAATAATTAGAGCAATCATTACACGCTAAATAAACAATCTTATCAATTGATCCCCAATGATTTTTGTTAATTTTTTTTTTGTGGCATTTTCAGAACGTGAAAGCTGTATTTGATACTGCAATTAAGGTAGCATTGCGACCCCCAAAGGTGAAGAAAAGGCCCCAAAAACGAAAGACATTATGTTCCATTCTTTGAATATATGCCTCTTTTTCACAATTTCAAATATTATTTCAATAGTATATTCTTATCATTTTGTAACACTATAAGAGAAAAGCCTCAGTTGTAATTTTACTTTTATTATTTAGCTGTTGGGTCAAGTATTAAAGTTCCCTTTTAAACATTTGTTCCTACTTTATAATAAAATCTTGTTAGCTCTATTGCCCGGCCCTTGTCTAATTTCCAATTTTTTTTGCGCGCCCTTCAAGAATATGTGTTTATCATTTATCTTCACATGACCTTTTCTTTTTAAAAAAAAATCTATAACGTTTTAATTATTTTGAAACAAATTAAATTTTGATGAATGAGTCGACATTGGTGATGGACGTGATTTTCGGCTTTTTTTGAACAATTTTTTTTATTTGATTTAATTTTTGGAGTCAAATTAGATCTAAAGAAACTCAATTTGCTGGAACAAACTATTATTTGAGACCTGCCAAGTATTCCTCTGAAGATTCCCTTATACTAGTGATATATACTGATAAAATTATGTATTTCCCTTAAATGCTTATTTTAGTTTTAGTTTCCGAAACCATATTAAAGACTTCAAAGATGCTGAAAGGGAAAAAGCAGACCAGCCGCATAGAATTGTCAAATCTCTCCACGGTCCAAAAGTTATATATTACGTTGATTAGCCAAAATAATTATGATCGCCAGCTAAATATATAAAT
>JACEIK010000074.1:29068-42495 GCA_018107945.1 Datura stramonium | reverse complement strand
CTTTAAAATTTTATTTTTATTTTATTCTTACTGAATTGATGATTTATAGAAACACAAATTATTTATATTTTATTTTAGATTATAATTTTTAAAAGTTTTAGGAGATAGAGAGAGGACCTTGACGTGAGTAAACATGGAACGGATCAAGAAGTTCTGGTACTGTTCCACAGAGTATTGCTTTGAGCGTGCAGGTTCCACAAAGTAGTTTTGGAGGAAGTCATTAGTGCCCATACTTATTATATATACTGCATTTTTCATTGTCTCTCTTGCTTTCTCTACTCCCACCATTTGCCTCAAGTGGATTTCATAGTGCCTCAAATACTCCCTCTGCTTGGCTAGTGACATTACATTCTGATTTTTCAAACACAAAAAGGTTAATCCAAAATGAAATAAAAATATGAAAGTAGCAAAGTGGCTATATATATTAGGATAAATTACATACAGACAAATTGGCAGTGAGATCATCATAACCAGAGCCAGCTGATGCAAAACTAATACCATGTAGCATATTCATCTTGTTTATTTGTGGGTCTAGAAACCCTCTAGTCATGTTTACGTAACCAAGTGCCTCCGCTGCAAAAGTACCACTAAGATTAAAAAACATAATAACTGAAAATGTATATAACTACAAAAAAAAATCATGAATTAGAGAGTGACAATTTTTCTCCTTAAACAACAAACATCTATCCAACGTTAATCCTATTTAACAACAGTGAATTATCAGAAAAGCTTGTTAGCTTTAAGTAATTTAATGACAGATTAGCATGGATTTTTTATAACTAATTAATACTATTTGTTAGTAGGTGCAGGGAACATATATGAGAGAGGTAGTGAATAGTTACCAATGAAGTCGGTGGCAAGTTTGCCATTAGAAAACCTGCCAGTAGGTAGAGAATTGTGAAGGTCCATCCCATAAGGCAAGTAATTGGCCTTGTTTATAGTAGGAAGATGATTGTTATTACCAGGATCTACACTTGAATCTCCAAACACCAAGATACATGTCACGTTGTTCTTGGCTGCCAATTTCCTCAGCTCAGCTACTTCAATGCCTTCTACTGCACCAATAATATTATCATGAAACGGCACTAGAACCAGAAATAGGATAATATTGATCACCATTTTCACACCCTTAATTCGACCAAGATAAGCTTTATTGCTGATTGGGAATATATAGTCCTGTATTTGTAGGCAATAAAAGTGAACTCTACCCGTCCTTAAATAGAGTAAAGGGGGACTTTAATATCTATTGACTAGCTAGCATAAGAGTAAGACGTTCCGTATGAATATTCATGTGGCAAAATAACTGCCTGACCGAACGTACCTGTTAATTTCATATATTTCCATTAGTATAATTTATAAGGTATAACTTTTAGGGACGACATTTGACTTTATAACATTACAGCTTTTTTATGGTTCTATTTAACTTTTTCCACACCCTTTTAAAAATATTGTTTACTAATAATTTCAATTATTTGACAAAATTATTTTTGTTTCTTCTTTAGTTTCTCAATTGTTTTGCTTCTAAAAACAATTTTGCTTTACTCCGCTAGTTCATTTTTACTTATTCAGTTTGAATTTTGCATGTACGTTAAAAAAATAATGATTGACATAACTACTTTATCACAATACACATATTAATTGATATTTAGACAAAAAATTAATAATTTGAAAAAATAAGCAGTTAATGTTAAAGAGTAAAACATGTAACAAAAATATATATGTGAATATATATATATTGATATGCTAAAAGTGACATGTAAAAATAAATAAAAAATTTAATATAATGGACAAGTAAAAGCAAATAGAGAAACTACTCCATCCGTCTCAAATTATCTGTTGTGATTCTATTTCATACTTCCCTTAAGAAACATTAATTAGGAAGCAATTTAAACTATTTTACCCTTCATTGGTGTTTGACACGACCCAATCGGATGAGTCATGTGGACACCTACATTGACTCATACTCGATAGGAGAACCCCCTTTTGAACAATAAAATATAATATTTACCATAATTATTAATTTACACAAATCACAATGTTTTAGAAGTATCAATAAAATATTTTCCAAAAACCTTGACTCTCTCAAGATCTAATCTAGACAGGTACAAGAGCTCTATTTACAATACCGACAAATAAATGACACAATTTCTCCTGCGGATGAAATGCAAAAACTGATGCCGAGGATCACCTTCGTTAATCATGAAACTGCAATTCTCCTACCACAACCTACACTCAAAAAGGTGTAGCAAGGTAGTATTAATACACCACACTCACTAGTAGGCATCATCCGGCGATTAGGATTAGTTCACGCAACAGTATATAATTAATATGAAATTGACTAACCTGTACTATCCACGATAAACATTCACAAGGCTAAGTATAATTCTTGATTAGTTCCTCATTTTATCATACAATTAAATAGCTATACATATGCATGCATATATGTATACTATAATTTTCCCACTAAATCTTAACAATTAAATCATCAATTTTCCAATTATCCCATCAAGTCACTTAATCTCTAATTACTCAAGTCATCTAGCAATACATCCATCTTTCACTACCGAGCTTAGCCGCAAAGGCTGGCTTACATTCTGGTTAGACCTCGCTGCAGCGGTAACATGACCGCTGCCGCGGTCTCGACGCAATTAAAATTCTACCACTGCAACGGTACTGCTCTAGGAAGTAGCTCAACTTCGCTGACAACCTTTATTTTTCAAGACGTCAGTAATTAAACCCGTTTCAGTTACTCCCAATTTATTCATCTAACATAATATTATACTTACATCGGTTATCCTTTATTTAGCCATCGTTAACTCTTAAGGACCTATTACATACTCTAATTCACCTTAAGCAACTAACGAGGGAGCATATGCAAACTTATCATCACACAATTTTCAACAGCCATCAGGAAAACACAATAAAATGCAAGCATATATTTGCACCTCCTTGATCTCACTCTATACACCTTTGCACCATATTGATATTATCTATTACCATATATATACCATATTATTATATATTATCTCATGTCTATGTCTCTCACATCATGTCGATATATTACGTATCACACCTGTATATCTATATATTTGTCACACATGTGTATACTTGTACACACATGCCAAAGGGTCTTATTTCTATTCTTCCAGTCATGACCTATAGGAGACTCTAGAAATCCATGTACTGTACACTCAGTCATATGAACATCGTAGCATACCTATCTGTGTACTCATACCTATACATCCAGTGATATGAATATCATATCATACCTGTCTGTGTACTCATATCATACTGCTCGCCAAGATGCTCACCTTGGCACGAGCCATTCATATCCAATTACTCATACACAAGCTCAACAACACTAAATCCGCCGTTCGGATGCTTCCCTCGGACACGAGTCTCTCATCTCAGGAAAAGGATGTATTACCCTTCTGTCTCAACACGTTTCATCATGCTCTGAATCAATTGCCACAGACTCCATTCGTAGCTCAAGAAAAATATGTCACAATTCAGTCCACTTAACTGTTTTAATAACAAAATTTAATCATTACAATTTCTAACATAATCATTGTCCGGAGACTATAAGATTATATAGATCAGTTTATTGACACTCAAGACACTAGCTATAATCTTGTTTTCCACGTTTATGATTTGCCGACAAGTAAAGGTTTGAAAACTTTATTCACCTCTCTAGACCCGTATGGGTATCAAACATCTATTCTAATATTTACGAAAATCCTGCATCATATTTCGCTTTTCGTTATTTATTGATTCACCCTCCGCGAAACTCTCGTCACTCAGAATAGTAATTTGTTAGGAAGCTCTCCTCTTAACAAGTCTCCCCTATTTCCGAATACTACCCCCACGGTGATTCCCTCTTTCTATCGTTATAAATAAATCGGTGATTTACCATCCAACATTCCGCATTAATTTCCCTCTTTCCTCCTACCGTCATAAATTGATTGCGCACACATGAAAACACAATATGTGTGTGTGTGTGTGTTATAAAATCTTGCCATCTTATTCAGAGGTATATCGTGGAAGTAACCGGTAGAACCCTCAGCCCAGAGCGAATAATTGATAATCTAATATCAAAATCTATTTGTACTTCCCTAATCACTTATTTCTATAAGTTTCCTCTCCCCTCTCTTGTTATTCCTACTATTTCTTCTCACCCTTACTAATTACTAGTTATAATCCGAACTAGTGTCATTAGCATGATAACCTCCGTTTTACCTATCAATAACACATCAATCATACATGCATATGCGAATTGCTAATCAAAATCTAACTCAAGTTAAGCCATAAATTACCTGGGCGCCAAGCTACTGTCACGAAAATCGCAGGGCTACATTCTTGCCTTGAATCCTGGGTGCTTGTAGAGAATTATCGGGGAGGATGATGGAATCCTTGCCCTCTCTAGCCGTTACCTTTTTCCTCATCAGAAAAGTCAGACCTTTATATTTTGGTGCTTTTATCTACCAATCGTTATGAAAATAGGATTTAAATCCAAACCTAGATAGAATAACAGAGTTCTGATCCGCGTCACCCGCTGCAGCAAGGGGTCTTCCGCTGCGGCGGTCCTACTACAGCGGAGTTCTGTCCACTACGGCAGCCCTATGCCTGCATCCACCTGATTTTAACTTAGTCTATTTTATATTTTTCACGCTTATGTCATCAAGGTGCTATAACGATCGGATGGTTATTACAGTGTTTGAATAATCATAACATCACTCATAATTGAAGTGTTTGCAATCTTCAAAAATAATATAACCACTAAGGATAAAATGAGATAATTTTATCTTAAACTTTTTTGTGATAGCTATTCTTAAAAAATCACGATTTAAGACGGAAATATTTTTTTAGTTTCAAAATAAATGGTGATTTATTTTTTTAATTTTATTTCAAAATAAATGTTGTTTTAGTTTTTTAATTTTATTTCAAAACAAGTTATGTTTTACATAATTAATAAGACATTAATGATGTTCTTATAATTTTACCCTTATTTGAATGGAGAGAGTTGTACATAACCAAGAAAATATAAAAGAAAATACATCTTTTGCAAGATATTTATTAAGGTAAATGGATAAAAATATATTATACTTTCTAGAAATAAATAATTTTCTTAAAAAATACATCCAAACTAAAAATATTCACTTATTTTAAAACGGAAAAAATAGTAGCGTATTAGGTTTACTAACAGCCACCCCTGCCGCTTCTTGCCTACCCGAAAATAGAAAGGAGAAAAACAGCGGTATGTCTCATAAATTTGCAACCGTTGGTAACATTAATTTTTCAGCCAACCTTGAACAAGATTAATGGCCCAGCTCCAGCTGGTCATCTACAACGAAAGAGAAATACTAGTCTGGAATAATTGGTCATTATATATCTGGTCAAAGTTAAAGCAAATAAGTCAAATTGTATTAAAATTGGTGGTTGCAGATTTGTCACCCTACCAATTATCTTTGACCATTAACATAGACTCCAAGTCATTTTTGAGTAGTTGTAAAGTTTAGCTAACATTATCGATTTTGTCCATTTCCTAATGCAACCCAAAATACCAATTTTCGTTTTTAAAATTCTTTTAAGAGGAGTTCACATGGATCATGTTAATGAAGAATACATAAATTGATATTTCAGATAATAGTTTAGTCTATATATATTGAAAGGAATAAAATTCCAAAATTATAAGACTACTTTGGTTAATTTGTCAATTGTAGCAATGTGTATGCATATGATAAAATGTTAATTATTTTCATTCACTTAATGTGAATACGAAATAGTACACAACAAGTGTGTGTATTTCAATGGACGTTAGGCAATTAAAAGCTTGAAAAAGTAGGTATATCTCGAGTTCTAAAATCGACGATTAATTATAGAATCCATTATTTTGGCAAACAGAGTGGTTCAGCTTTGGCCAAGTACGTTTCATACTCTAATCAAACATAAATGGAGTTTAGCCATCGATTTTGGTGGTGGATTTCAAAGAAAAAAAATTTAATGTTCATGAAATTTAGTCATTTTTCTATTCACAAAATTTTAAGACTTTTTTAGATAAAATACATATTTAAACATAATTTTTAAATTCCCAAAAAAAAAAAAAATTCAACACAGTTTTAAGAATTTATTTTTTTCAAATTTCAATAAAGTCTACGGCCAAAGGCCAGCGAAAATATCAACGGCTATTGCGTGAAACTCTCAAGAAAACGCTTTCAATGTAAGGATGCATGCTTTTATTTTTCAATGTAGCAAGATTTGGAAGTCTATATATGGAGAGAGAGAACTTCTCTCATGAAATTCTACTGAAAAAATCTTCTTATTAAAATCTACTATTTATTTTGAAATATTAAGAGTTGAATATTATATAGAATGTGTTCAAGGTATATATGATGTTATTTACTATAATTTCCGTCGACTTCAAATAGTATACATCAACAATATAAATGATTTAACACTATTATATAGATATTTAGTCAATGGGTATATGAATCTATTATAAGGTTAATATATTGAAGTTAAAGTAATAGAAAAAAATCTCAAGTTTATATTCTCAAGTTAATATAGGCAAGAGTCATTGCACAGGAATCCAAATGAAAACTGAAAAATATCAAAAGTTTCAAATTCTTAAGTCAAGTCATTGCATAGAAAGGTTTAAATATTACTTGATATAATTATTATGCAGTCCTACATAATGCAGAAAAAATCACAGACTATTAACTTTAAAAATAGAAAATGCTTATTTAATCAATTTAAATTCTTAGCGGAGAAAGAAAATCCTATAAGAGTATAAGGTGATGTATGGATCTTGACAAAAACAGTTAAGTCAAACATTCAAAAAAAGTTTATTTAGTTAGGATAAGAGTGTTAACTGGTGTTTGTTTAGTTAGGATAAGAGTGTTAACTGGTGTAAAATAATTTCGAATTTTGACGAGTTATATTTTCTACATTGTTCGTATTAAATACTAGTACATATATTTATAGTTGTGATATCTGTTAGCTTGCATGCATCTCAACTAGCTTTATGGAGTATCTGTTACCTTTCACTAAAATCAATACTCGATAACTCTGTTCACTAATTAATATTTGAAAGAAAAAATCATCTACTATTTTTATTTTCACTAGAATTGAACTTGAGACTTTATAAGTCTCAACCTACTTTATTGATCACTAGATTACTAGGTAATTCTCAGTTGTAAGAATTGAAGTTTTTGTGTAGTACATTAGCTATTATAGTGCTAATGTATGTTTTATTTAGCCAAAAAATAAACATCATATGCTTCAACGAATGTAGCACATCTTTCTCAATTATCGACTAAATATATAGTTGGAAGTTTTTTGATTTTTTATAAAAATATTTATTTATTCTTACCGATTTAATTAAAATATCTCTATGAAAATAGCCATTTAATAATTTTCTGTGAAAAATTTCAATGGAGAAATAGTGATCATTTAATAGTGTTATGATAAGGGTGTATTTGGTACCAACGAAAATATCTCTTCCACCAAAAATGTTTTTTGCCCTAAAGTGCTCAAGTTCTTAATTGGAACACTATATATATTCATGTTTCGTGCTAATTATAAGTGTCTATTTGAATGGCATGAGTTCTCGAAGTGTTTAACATGCTAATTCTCATTTGATTAGACATATTTTCAATGTTATTTTATTTAGGATTTAATGGTTGACGGAGCTCGATTCATCGGAATTGTAGGGATACCGCCGTTGGGGTGTTTACCGGTGGTCATCACCATGAACACGGCCGCAAGCCCATTGCTACCCCGTGAATGTATTGATTTATACTCCGCCGCGGGAAAAGAATATAATCGGCTCCTCCAAAATATGTTAAAGAATATGAATATTCATGGCACACAATTAGTCTATGGTGATNATTTCTTACTCAAATATTATTTTTTAAAATTATAAATTATAAAAATTACAACTTTTTAAATAAAATTATATAAAAGTCGTACAAAATGTAATTAAAAAATAAAATTTTAAATAATTTATATTTATACTCACCCTTCGTGGACGAACCTTGCAGAGGAATTCTTAGATTTTTGGGATATTGGATTTTCATCAATGTTTGCGTTACTCAAGCCGACATTTTTTATTAAAAAAATTATAACTTTTGTAATTATAATTTTTAGAAGTGTTACAAAATTTTTAAAAGTGGTATATGCTTAAGAAATGCAATATTTTATTGGGCTGTTTAGTCTTTTTACTGTATACAAGCCCAAATTGATCTTCATGCTCCTCCGGACCCAACTCTGGAGTGGAGTTCATAACACAGGACGTGCTATATTGGCGCCGTAATCGGGCACCTCACTAGTTCGCCGGCGACGCGACGAAGATCCGAAAAATGAGGGCCCTGGTCCAGCGTGTTGATTCAGCCAGTGTCGAGGTGAAACCTTGCAGATTTCTTTTTCTATTTATGTAACTAGCTGTAATAGTAGTGCTCACTGCTCACCTAGTGCATAATAGCAATTTTGCAGGTCGAAGGGCGTATTGTATCATCAATCGGGCGGGGCTTACTGGTTCTCGTCGGGCTTCATGAATCAGACGTGGACTCCGATGCTGACTACATGTAAGTGAACTGTGACAGTTCAAATTAGTACTTTGAAATGCTTAATAGGAAGCATTTTTTTATGCAATTTTTTTTTTTTGTTGTGTGTGTGTGATTCTATTGATATTCGTAATTTTGCAGATGCCGGAAAGTGTTGAATATGAGACTGTTCCCAAATGATGATACTGGAAAGACATGGGATCAAAGCGTAATTTTCTCTCTAGTTCACTCTCTACTGTGGTGGTTTATTAATTTTGGACAACATTACTCCTCTGATTACTTTTGTATGGTGGTGTTTTACTGGAATGGAGTCTAAAATGTAGTTTGACTTGTGTACTATGTTATTACTTGTGGAAAAATAATACATTAATGTAATGGTTGAATAGTCATTTTGATAGGGAAATTATTTATGTCAAATTTAAAATTTGAATAGTTTAATCACACGCTGAATTCATGAAAGTTGTCTAAAACAATATTTATTAATGAAGTGATGTCAGAGAGTGTTATGTGACTTGGAACGGATGGAGTAGTTTTTTCAAATTTCCTGATCAATTCATTTATCCATTCAAATTTCATCCTTTATCATGAACTTTTGTTGCTATATGTTGGAGTTGCATATTTATGTTTGCCTGGTATAATATGTGTGGTATGCTGGTGCTGATTTTTACAGTTATCTACCGCCTGTTTAGTAAGCGTTACTAACCAATTATCTGATAGGAGAATGAAATTATTTGCTTGAGCCAATGCTTTATTAATTTGTAAATAATTACCCTCCTATGCTAGTTGACACAGAACGGTTCATCTCATGAGATGAACATTTGGCTGCATCAGAAGAGTATCCCGGAATCCAATTTTATTAGAGGAAAAGGAGTGGAGTATATAGAGTGTTCATATCACCGACACCAACTAGTTTACCAACTTGTTCGGTATTGAGGTCCAGTTGATTGACGGAACTTGTTGCTACCTTATAAACTGTAAAAGGAAGTAGGATAAAATGGATAAGTTACTCCCTATTAAGAAAATGAGAAGTTCATCTTTGCAATGTAATGGCGTATTCATTTTTTTGTCTCTCTTGCTTTAAACAGTCATTGCTCATATTCGGCTGTCTAACTTCTGTTGGAGACTCTATGAAAGATAGGAGACTGTGAACTCTAAAATTGCAAATATTACTCCATTTTTCTGAAATTTTGAGACAAATCATGGCTCGAACTTCAGACAGAACAATAAAATGAACTGCATTTATACTTCAGAAAGAATGTAAATGGACCATTTCTTGTACTTCTTTTGTGCTATTGACCATACTCTCTCTTTCCCATTTAATTATCCCTATTTTTTGGTCCATTTAAATAGTTTGGCCTAGTTTCTTAAATGACAAAGATTTCTCCATTTTCTACTGAACTCATGTAATAACCTATTGAACTTTTCATTATTAGGCTCCACAAGTTGAATGGGTTTAGATTATTGGGATGGATAGAGTAGGTTGATCCATGCGAGTGTCACCAAATACCAACTAGAAACTGTGGCACATATTACATGTGTTAACATCATTTAAAGACTTATCATTTCATGCAAATATACTTTTCATTATTAGACTCCACAAGTTGAATGGCTTTAGATTATTGGGATGGATAGAATATGTTGATCCATGTAAGTGTTACCAAATACCAACTAGAAACTGCACCCAAGGGTGTCCTAGTGGTCAATGAAGTGTGTGAGAACCATGAGGTCTCAGGTTCAAACCTCAGCAGAGAAAAAAACACAGGTGATTTCTTCCCATCTGTTCTAGCCTTGATGGACAGAGTTACCTGGTACCTGTTGTTGGTGGGAGGTGGCAGGTATCCCATGAAATTAGTCGAGGTGCGTGCAAGCTAGCTCGGACACCATGATTTTTTTTTCTTAAAGAAAAGTTACCAACTAGAAACTGTGGCATATATCACATGTGTGAACATCATTTAAAGACTTCTCATTTCATGCAAATATATGTTGGTAATCATTCAAGGAAAAAATTTCCACCATAAATTGAACGGCATTGTCATGGAAGATAATGTCCAAAAAGCGGAAAGTAGGATACAGAGGAAGATTTTTAACCCCATAGCTCCTCAAGCTAGTAATACATGCATGAAGAAGTTTAACGTTTAAACTTTTGTGCAAGACTAATTCAGAGATGTCACCATGTTAGTTATTTTAGGGCACTGGGGATTTGTAGAGTATAAAATGTCATTGTTCCTTTTTGTATCTTGTCAGCGATTCTGATGCATCTTTGTAAATGATGGTAGTATTGCATGACTTGGACATTTAGAAAAACAGATGTACTATTTACTTTGTGGAATTGTTACTTATTTTTACGTCACTGCTTCAGTATTAAGTTTGTTGGCTTCTATTGTCCACTGGCAGGTAGTTCAGAAGAATTATGAAGTTCTACTAGGTAACTGATTTGCTATACAAGTTCTTGCAATGTCTAAGTCTTAAGATGATGCTTTGAAAGTCTGTGATGGGAAAATAATTTAGACTTTAAAGATCATGCTTTGACTGTCTCAATGATGGGAAATAAGTTAAACTTTGATCAGTGTGTTTAATGATTTACTTGTATGTCTAATACTACTGGATGGTGCAGTGAGTCAGTTTACACTATATGGGATTTTGAAAGGAAACAAGCCGGATTTTCATGTTGCAATGCCTCCTGAGAAAGCGAAACCCTTCTATGCCTCTCTGGTTGAGAAATTCCAGAAAGCTTACAAACAGGATGCTGTCAAAGGTGAATAATTTTTTTCCGTGAATTCTCTGTTTTGATCTCCTTTTCTGTTATCAACAGTCCTATGGCAAGACAAAAGTGGACATCGGCTCTCTGTCTCTCTTGTTCTTTTGCTGACTGGCTTCTATATTTTTGGCTGAACTCCTAACTTACTATCATAACAAGCCAACACCAGTTTCAGGTTGTCAGCACAACTATTTTCTTTCCTGCTGGCACTCATTTCCCCCAATGTGGATTACTTGCTTATCTTTACTCCATTTGCAGATTATACATGTTGACAACTTAATCTGTGAAGGTTCTAATACAGAATGTTAATACTTTCTTTTTTTCCCTTCATTCTCCCTTGACAATTTTGCCGTGATCTAAAGAAATGTAGTGTGTGATTTTGTTGAAATATGTTTCTAATCTGTAATGGTGTGATATAGTAGTAGCTAGCCCCTGCAGTGAGAAGGAGCATTAAGGAATAATTTCCTCAGAGTAGAATACTTGTATATCATTACATCTGGAAGACGGGCCAAATTTCTCCAGCCATTGTGAGATATTCTTCTATGTATTTGAAGTGTTTGGATACTACAACAATAACATACCCAATGTATTTGAAGTGTTTGGATAAGCTTTTATATTTGTTGTGTTCGACATTATCCATGCTGTCATAGTAATTACATCTGATAACTATTTCACTGGATAAAGCTGTTGGTTTTGCACCCATGGTGTTCTCTGTCAACTATCTCATTGTTAGGGCTCTTATATCTGCTTGGTGTTGAAAGGCGCATGCATACATTATTATCATAGATCTTAAAGCTGAACTGTTATCTGCTCTCTTTCAAAATCTCCGATCTTGAGGATATTCTAGTCCCCCAGGACTATATTGGGTATGTTGTTGTTGTGTAGGTAATAAGATATTTCTTCCTCGGTGTGACTGTTCTCTGAGATGGTTTCTTCTGCTTATGCAAAGAAGTTATAAATTTCTCTCTGCAATGGCCAAAGATTGACCGGCTCTGATGCTCTTATACTTTCTGATGAGGTCTAAAAGTATTATATCTTCTTATTTTCTGGGCTGTACCAGTTTACCTTAGTTAAGCCCCAGAGCTTCAGCTATTTATCAGAAATGCCTTGCTGGCTTATTCGGTGAATAATGAATCCGCAGGAGCAACTTCTGCACTTCTTGTTTCTCTTTTCCTTTTGAGAATGCTAAAATTATAGAAACTGTATAATACAAGGTGACCTTCTATGTTGTTTTTGTTTATTGCAGATGGTGTCTTTGGAGCAAAGATGAAGGTGAGGTTCTCTGAAAAAAATGACTCCTTTTAGCTTTAAAATTCTGTTGAATATCGGGGGGGTGTTCTCAGACTCACGTATTTGTTTAATTTGGTAGGTCAACTTGGTCAATGACGGTCCTGTCACGATGCATCTTGACTCAGCACAACCGTCAAAATGAGACTGAAGCAAATTGAGGAAGTGATTCCTAAGCACTTCTGTAGCAGTTTGAAACAAGTAGTGTTGGGTTATTCATTTATAAAGTTTCAGTAATCTCAAACCCTGAAAGGAATCAAGAGAGGGGAAAAGAAAAACAGTATGTTATGCCTACACAGGTGGAATTTTATTATTCATGCATGATTATACTCCAAACTCTTTCATTTGTATCATGAATATGAACTTTCAGCTTATGGCTATTATCACTTGGAGTGGCCAATTATTTTCATTAATGCATAGCTTAGATTAGATAAGCCAAGTTCCTTAGATAATGTTTACCCTTTTTCGGTTTTCCTTTAACTAACAAAGAGTGCCTTAATCGGATCATCAACCAGAGGATGTAGAAAATAAAATGCAAATCTATTTTGCTGTCTATAGTGCCGTTACAAAGTAGAGGTGAAAATTAAATTTCACCAATCACCATAGAAAGAAGGCACAAATGTAGCTTTCACTGAGGTATCCTTGACCAGCATTTGACCCTTATTGGCTGCGCGGACACATCATTTGGCTGACTTCCAGTAGGGGGCTTTGCTAATTACAAACAGCAAATAGTAACGGCCGTTTCTCCTATGACTTAGTTGAGAGAATGGTTGCTGCTGTAAACACCGCTTGTTTACCAAAAAGTAGAATTTCTGAGTTCC
>JACEIK010000073.1:681341-697606 GCA_018107945.1 Datura stramonium | reverse complement strand
AGTTTGTCGTGTTTAGAGGCTCGAAAGGCCATGAACATGCAATTCTAATTATGTGAGATGAAAATTGATAGTTTCATACTTAAACCATTGCAATTCGTAATAGCGCATGATTATCTGGTTTTAACTCTATGTTGCTCCTAGAGTGAATTTAGAATACTGCGTTGACCAAAATTAGACTTAATTAAACCTTCTCAAAAATTTCTATAATCAACATTTTCAGTATTTAATATCACACTCGAACTAGATAGTTAGCGGAATGGGTCCAGTCCCTGTGGGTTAGACATTCCGGTTCTTAAAAAGAGCCACTATATTACTTGCATGACCCGTATGCTTGCGGGAATAGTCGTCAAACACGGTGTTAAATCGTGGGTTGCGGCTCGAATATGTTCATCCGCTAAAGCATCATTGATCTCTTCATGTGCTCTTGGCTGACCACTTGTTTCTAGACGTGATAGATGGTTAGCTACTTTATTCTCACATCCCTTATGATCCTCCACCTCAAAGTCAAATTCCTGCAATAACAAAACCCACATGATAAGTCTAGGCTTAGCATCTTTCTTGGCCACAAAATATCTAAGAGTTGCATGGTCTGTGTGCACCACCACTTTCGTTCCCAACAAGTATGCCCCAAACTTTTCAAACTCAAATACAACAGCGAGTAACTCCTGCTCCGTTATTTTATATTTTGTTTGTGCATCATTTAGTGATTTGCTAGCATAGTAGATTGAGTGAAATATCTTGTCTCTCCACTGACCAAGGACTACTCTTAATTCCACCCCACTAGCATCGCATAGAAGCTCAAAGGGTTTTGACCAATCAGGTGATATAATGATTGGAGAGGAAATTAACTTTTCCTTCAACTCCACAAAGGCCTTCATATACCCCTCATCAAAATTTAACTTTGCTTCTTTTTCCAACAGCCGAAATGGAGGATTAGCTATTTTAGAGAAATCTTGAATAAATCAGCGGTAAAAGCCCTCATGTTTGAGGAAACTCCTAACACCCTTTATGGAGCACGGTGGAGGTAACTGTGCAATGGCATTGATTTTGGCTTGGTCCACATCAATTCCTTTTTTGGAAATCTCGTGTCCAAGCACAATCCCTTCTTTCCCCATAAAATGACATTTTTTTCAATTAAGGACCAAATTTGTTTCCTTGCATCTCTTTAATACCTCCTCTAGGTGTGCCAAACAATCGTCAAAATAATTCCCTATAACTGAAAAGTCATCCATGAAGACTTCCATATCTGAAAAGATGAACATCATACATGTTGGAAAGTGGCGGGGGCATTGCAAATTCCAAAAGGCATCCTCTTGAATGTGAAAGTTCCATAGGGACTTGTAAAAGGTTTTTTCTTGATCCTCGAGTACGATCGAAATTTGATTGTACCCCGAGTATCCACCCAGGAAACAATAGTACTCTTTTTTGGCCAACCGATCTAACATTTGGTCAATGAAGGGCATTGAGAAATGATCCTTGTTTGTCCAAGATTTTAACTTATGATAGTCCATTCAAACTCTCCATCCAATGACTGGGAAAGTGGAAATTAATTCATTCTTTTCATTTGGGACAACTGTAATGCCTCCTTTCTTTGGCACACACTATACAGGGCTTACCCAACTACTATCCATGATAGGATATACCACTCCTGCATCTAGCCATTAAATAATATCCTTTTTGATCCCCTCTACATAGGTGGGTTCAAACGCATTTGATGCTCGACTGATGGGCTATAATTTTCTTGAAGATTAATCTTGTGAGTACAAATCTCTAGAGGAATACCAATAATATAAGCTATCGACCACCCTATAGCTCGAATGTGTCTTTTCAATACCATGATGAGTTTTTCTACTTGGAGAGAAGTGAGCTTTGCTGAAATGATGACCAGGATCATCTCCTTCTCCGCCGGATATGTATATTGCAAGTGAGTGGGTAAGGGTTTGAGCTCCAGCTTCGGCGGTGCCACAATAGATGGCTATGATGGAGTTGTGTGATTTTTTATGTCTAGGTCAAGCTTCCTTGGTTGGAAGGATAATTTCTTATCTCCTTGCGCACTTGACAAACCTCCTCTAGTTCTCCACCTTTTAAAAGGAAATCAGCAATCATTTCTGCTACGACCTCTTCCTCCATTTCCCATTCAAATATATCATTGTCCATGGTGGTCTGAGGTAATGAAGCACTTGTTTCTTTTGTTTGAGCTGCCACCTAAGATGCTAACTCATTCATCCTATCCTCCAATTATTTTATTACTACATCATGACTTTTCACGATGGTCATAAGGTCCAACAATTTACTCCTCAAGTCCTAAATTCCTAATTCAGTTGAAAGGATCTTTTCAAGCACCACTTCGAGAGTGCTTTCCATGCGGGATGGGACTGACTCATCGCTCCCCTGGCTACTCGTCTCAGCAGACCAAACATTGTTTCGACATTGCTTTCCATGATAAGTGTACTCATAGTCATAGTTGGCTTGATGGTACTTTATATGAAAACCCTTCAAATAGTTCGTCAACAACTCCATTTGTTTCATCATGACTAGCAACACTGTATCTTTCATCCCTTCTCTATGCCACATCTTATCTACTAGTTTGAGAGTCTCCACATAAGGTTCCCCCTCGAGGTCTCGCAACAACCTTCCAAAGGGGCTCATGAGCAACTCAACAATTACTTAATAGCAAACAATGGTGGTGTAAAACCAATTCAAATTGACAATCAAAACAAGAATATCAAGCGTTATTCCCCAGAAACAGCGCCATTTTTTATAATGTCCTAAGTATACTCTTTGCTACAAAAGACCATAAATGGTCGTTGTATCAAAACAAATATCCCAACGGATGTCGGGGTCGAACTCCGCAAAGACTAGTTAATGATATGCACGAGTGTTGTTTGGGAAATTGAATTTAGTTTGCACCACTCGAAAGTAACACAGAAATAAAATTTTGGGGGGAAATTGAGGTTAACAACAAGGAATGAATTCTAATTAGGCTGATTAAGATATAAAAATAATCAAGGTTGTCGACAATAATGTGAAAGACTAGAGGTGTGGTGTAGATGATGTGATAACTAAATAGGGTCATGCTAGATCATCTCATAAGTTCAAATTGTGTAAATAACCTTGGGTAGGCGGGAATTTGATGTTTTTCAATATCATAAATGCCTTTTTCTAGAGTTCTTTCAAACCACTAGACACAATTAAATCAACCCAATCAGATTTGGATTAATAGCTTCACTGATTTCTAGCTATTAGCTATTAATTAGGAGTGTGAATATAATTTTGACTATTTCTAGCCCAATTTCGCAATCTCACATCCATGTCCACCATTAAATTCTCTCCAAATACTCAATTCTTCTCTTTCAAGAAAAAATCAAGTACGAACAAATAGACCCACGTCTGCAACTATGGATCTTCATTATAGATTGGAGAGAATTTAACATATTTTACACTAATTAAACAATATTGAGATGAATCTAGCAATACCCAATCTAATTAAGCATTCATCACCACACACCTCTAGTTAATGATTTAGCTACTCATAATTAAGAAATTCAAAAGTATATTTAATAATAAACTCATTGTATTCAATAATAAGAGTAGAAAAATCAAATTCAGCAATAAGTCTTCAACAATGGTAGTACCTTGCAATTGAGGAAGAATAAGAAAAAGAAAAACAATCCATTACAATTTCCACCAATAGAATTCTACTTTCTTCTTCAACAAAGAGAATGTTCTCAAAAAGTGAAAAGTTAAGATTTGATGGGTACAGAGTACTTCTCTCTAGAATATATCCAAAAGTAGGGTACTCAAACTCTCTTTTTCATTGTTGGACACATTTTCCCCTATTCAGCCATTATGTTACTTGCGAGAGTACTGGCGGTTTTTTGGTTGCATTCTGCGAACCGACAGCTATCTCTAGATGCTCCTGCAATGAATTCCAGTGTCCTTCGGCGATTCTATGGTCTCTAACCGTCTTCCACCAATTTTTTCTCTATGATCTATCACTCTCAAGTGTCGGTAGGTGATTCAACCAGCGAGTCACCGATTGGTGTCCATGATCGCCAGTTGCTTTAACTCCCCAAGATAGTGGTCTTTGGCGTTTGTCCAGCGTTTCGCCGGTCTTCTCCAGTGAAGCACCAATTTTCACCTGATTCCCTTCTTTTTTTCACCCTTTCTTTCTCTTTTCTACAAATCAAATATCTGCACACACAAAGGAAAAAAGGGCATAAAATCCATATAAAGATTTGAGAACTACACTAAAGCTCATGCTTAAGAGCCTAATAAGTTGATAAATTTCCAACTCATCAGCCATCTCTACGGCCTCTGGAATGGTCGGGGCTTAATGTGGCTAGCCCAAAGGGTCCTTGCCACTGCCAAGCTCAATCTGGGCCATGGTGAAGCTACCTGCTACTCTAGCTCGTTCCTGTAGCTCCGACAAGTGTGCTTCATGAGTTTTCAAGCTCTCTATTCCTGCCCGCTTGTGTTCTCTTTTCTCTCTCTTCTTTCTCTATCTGAGGGTCTAATCTCCAACATCCTCGGAGAACCTCTTCTTCCATTTCTCTTTCCCTGCTGTTGTGGGCTCCTAGTAGGCCGCTAGATCAAGCTCCTCATCTATGTCCACATCAAGGTCAAGAAGAGTGGGGGCTACTATGACTGTTGGCTGCCATGATGACAGCTCGACCACTTGACTTTGAAGAGCCCCCAACTTCTCATGAAGTCTGCCTGTATCCGTCTGCTTCGCCATGTTCCTATTGAATCGACCCTCAAACCCATCAAGTCGTGCATGCAAGGCCTGTGTAGCTGTCTCAATCTCAGCTTTCACCCAAGGCTTGACATTCTCCATCATTGATTGTATCTTTCTTCCAGCCATGGTTAGTCTTTTGGCCAACTTCTAGAGAATATCTTAGGGCACTAGGACGTATTCGGCTGGGGTCTGACTCGGGAGGCTGGTATGTGGTGCAGCAGAAGTGCTGGGAGCTGCATCTGAATAACCGACATCTATTGTCGGTGTCTCGTCCTGCTCCTGTGAGGTGGGAGCATTCACCTGTGTGCCCCCAATAGGTTGAATCAGTATAATGGCGGTGGAAAGTTGGGCCTGACTCATCGAGTTTATTTCATCCCAAATCAGGCCAATATCAGCTATCTGCTATCCTCCAATCAAGCGCTCATCACCCCGGCGCACCGTGATGCCTGCGTATATGCTTAATCTAAAGACGAGGCTCACGAATGGGAGAGTAGTGCTCAATCACATGGCCCAATCTCGCATCTCCTCTGAGATGACCCTCGAAATGTTGATGGGGTATCTGGACATGAAACATACCACCAAAGCTGCTCTATTCGCACTGGGGTATTATCATTGACCGTCGGTTTCAATAGGTGGCGCACTAACATCCAGCAGGCCTTTACTATAAAATTGAGAGAATTCTTTGTAACCTGCTTTCCACTAACATGTCATGACCCGAATGGAGGCCGGAATCACAACCCGGGATAAGGAGCCCCGAGAGACACCAAGTCGACGCATGGTATAAGCATACATCAACTCAATCAATGAACGTGAATAATCAACAATATAATGATAGGGGAAGTCTAAACATAAACACAATATCAGAATACACAATCTAAAGTTGAATACAACCATATATATGAAAATCCTCTAAACATGATGAGTTGTTGGGACAAGACCCCCAACTAACCCAGCAAGCTGAAACTGAAAATACATAAGGAAATCTGAGTAGTCTAGTCCTCGGGAGATGAGGACTCACCAACAACGCAAAGGCTAACTCTAATAAGCTGACTATGAACAGTGTTGAACCTGAGAGTCGAATCCTGTATCATAAAATGATACAACATAGAGTATGCGGTCAGTTCGTGGAATGTACCAAGTATGCAGGGTAAGTAAAATCGCTAAAGTAAGTAAAATCAGTTAAAGACATGCATAACGTAAAACATAAAACATTAAGAATCTAAGAGTTGGGCTTGCATGCATTCTTTCTGAAATCAAGATCTCATCATAACATAACTTATCATCATAACATATCATAACATAATCGATTGACTTAAAGCTGAAACCTGATATCTATAAGTAAAATTGAACATTGAGTCAAACCTTCTTTAGAACATGCTTACATATGAAAATCTCATGAGTAATGAACATGCATAATTGAAATCACAAGGAACAATGGGAGACTCGTCTTTTAACCGACATACCATGATAGAGCTTACGTGGTCCCAACTATCACACACAAGTGGGTAGAGCCATCCAAATCCTTGTCAGGGCTAGGGACGATACCATGATATCCATATCAAGCTCGTGGCCCAATAAGGTAAGGGATAGCTCACAAGGGAGGTCCCAAATTCATAATGTATAAACCTATGTTGGCGCGGAGTTCTGAGGCATAGGGTGATCGACCCTTAGCCTGCTCGGTGCTAGACACTACTCCCAAAAATATGTGTATACTCTACGTCATTTTTCAACGAAGCTCAACATCGTCTATTTACGAAGATAATAAATCAAATACATCTCAAGGCAGAATCATGCACTTGAGAAGTTTTAACTCAACCCATACCACAAGCTGAAAGATAATTGGGAGTCTTCGCTCCAAAACCATGTGGCAAGCTATGCATATGAAAAGCTTTAACTCAAAACATACCACAAGATGAAAGTATAATTGGGAGTCTTCCCTCCAAAACCATGTGGTAAGCTTAATTCGGGAAATCATCAATCATACTTAAACATGTCGGCATTGCCCAAAGCTTTATCATACTTTGAAATACTCAATTCATATCGAAAACGTGATTATAAACATGGGTAGCTTGAAAACATTCTTTTTATCGTAATATATCATTATCATCATACATTGATCACAAATCTCATCTTTCATGAACTTCTCATCGGTGGGATTTTTAATTCATAAAGCTAGAAACATGATTTTTAATTGAAAACATTATAAAACTCGGCCATGATTCATAATTTAATGGTAGAAACATAACTAAATCATACCCATGTAAAGAATTAGAAACTTCATGCATTGGGTTAAAACCCCATAGATTAGTCATAGAACATTCATGATTTAGAGAGGGATTGGGCATGGGTGTGAAAGAAATCACCCATTCATAACCCTACATACCTGTAAATGGCTGATTCTTACCCTCCCTTGAATGCCCAAGAAGGAATTGAAGAAAACCTTGAAGTATTTCCTTGATCTCCTCTTTCGTCTATCACTCTTGCATGCATGAATATGAAAATGGCCTAAAATGAACTTAACCCCTTTAAAAGTCATTATTCATAACTCAAAACAATGTAGTTTAGGCCTTAGGATCTTATGAATTATGGAATTTTCCTTACTAAATTCGCAAAAAATAACAGCCAAATGGTCCCAATAGGGGACCTAATGACTCATTACCCTGGACCATAACTCGTGGAGTCGTCCGTGAAGTACACTTCTCAACAGGTCTCCTAGGCTCATAATGGAAGACATAACGACTCGTAACCAAGTGACCACAACTCGTGGTCACCATCCGTGATGTGCACTGCCCTAGCTTCAACAAAATCAATCCCTTCTTGGCCACGACCCTCCCCATGAATGGTGGGGATTGACTACGATTCGGTGGGGTCCTTTCATTGAGTACACTGCCTCTCTTCTTCTCGTTTCTTACTAACCCACCCCATGACTAACTAACAACTCGTGGGGCCTGACCACGAGTCATGGTCATTCCCATAGGGGTCTCATTTGTCAAGTTTCAAATTCATTCCCTGGGCCTCCCCACGAGTCACATCACGACTCGTGGCTTCTCTCACAGGTCTCCTCATGGCTCGTTCTGTTCCTGGTGCCAGATTTTAGGTTTATCTCCATTTTAACTCCCAGATCTGATCTTTGGGCTTCTAGGGTATAACAATATTTCCCCCTTGGGAACATTCATCCTCAAATGTTGGAAAACATATAAAAAAGTAGATAAATGCAAATATCACATTCATATACTGATTATTTAAATCGTAAACTGACGGTAGTACTATCCCCGATTCAAACTACATAGCTGAACTGAATTCACAAATCATACATACATCCATATACACAAAAGAAACTTGGGCACATGAACTGAACATGAAAACTAAATAGGGTTTGAGAGCAAAACTGAAACCTCAAGTTGAAACTAAGCCGGTAGAGAATAAATGTGGGTATCTAGCCATCGTATCTGCTTCGGCTTCCCACGTAGCTCCTTCAACATGTTGATTCCTCCATAACACTTTAAATGAAGCTACTTCCTTGTTCCTTAGCCTTCGAACCTGACGATCCAATATCTCTACCAGAACCTCCTAAAAACTGAGGCTGTCTTTTACACCGACACTATCAACCGGGACAACTAGAGCTGGATCACCCGAACACTTCTTCAAGAGTGACACATGGAATACAGGATGCATAGAAGCTAATTTTGAGGGAAACTCCAATTCATAATCCACCTTTCCAACACGTCTCAATATTCGGTACGGGCCGACATAGCGTGAATTAAGTTTCCCCTTCTTTCCGAACCTCATCACTCCCTTCATGGGAGACACCTTCAGAAATTCCCAATCATCTACTTCAAATTCTAATTCTATCCTCCTCACATCGGCATAGGACTTTTGGCGACTCTAGGAAGTTTTCAACCTGTCCCTTATCAACTGAACCTTCTCCATCGCCTCATTAACCAAATCTGGTCCTATCATCGCCGCTTCGCCAACCTCAAACCATCCAATGGGCGACCTTCACCTCCGCCCATAGAGAGCCTCAAACAGTGTCATCTGTATACTAGAATGGTAGTTGTTACTCTATGAAAATTCGATAAGAGGCAAATGCTCATCCCAGCTACCTTTGAAGTCAATCATGCATGCCCTCTACATGTCCTCGAGAGTCTGGATTTTCCGCGCCGCTTGACCATCCATTTGCAAGTGAAATGCCATAATGAGCTTAACCTGAGTACCCAATCCTTTTTTAAACGACTTCCAAAATTGAGAGGTAAATTGAGTACCTCGGTCTGAAATGATGGATAAGGGAACTCCATGCAATTAGACTAGCTCCTGGATATATAGTTTGGCATAATCCTCCGCCAAATCCATGGTTTTGACTAGTACAAAATGAGTAGCCTTGGTCAACTTGTCTACCACAACCCAAATGGAGTCATATTGGTGGCAAGTACGAGGTAAACCTATGATGAAATCCATATTAATTTCTTCCCACTTCCAAGTAGGAATGCTGATATCATGAAGCACACCTCCCGGTCTGTAATTCTCTACCTTTACTAGTTGACAGTTCGGACACTTAGCCATGAATTCTACGATATCCTTCTTCATGTTGTTCCACCAATAGAGTTCCCGTAAGTCACGGTATATCTTTGTGGTACCTGGATGGATAGAATACCTGGATCCATGAGCCTTATGCAACATCCGGCTCCTCAAATCATCAACATCCAAAACACATAGGCGACCCTGGTACCAAAGCACACCATCTCCCCCTTTGGAGAAGACCTCCACCTTCAAATTCTAAACGGCTTCTTTTAATTTTACCAAAATCGGGTCCTCATCTTGTCTAGCTTTCACATCTATCACAAAGGACGATTCTGATCTGTTCTTCACAACAACACCGCCATCGGTCGAGTTAATGAACCTAACTCACAACCTTGCAAGTTGATGTACATCTTTCACCATCTACTTCTTCCCCTCATCCACATGGGACAAACTCTCCATAGAGAGTCCACTACGCATGTCTGCTACTATATTAGCCTTACCCAGATAGTAAAGGACACTCATATCGTAGTCTTTGAGCAGCTCCAACCACCTCCTTTGCAAAAGATTGAGATCCTTCTGGGTAAACACATATTGCAAACTCTTATGGTCCGTGAATACATCCATGTTGACCCCGTACAAGTAATGTTGCCATATCTTCAAGGAGAATACCACCGTGGCCACTTCAAGATCATGGGTTGGGTAATTCTTCTCATGAACTTTTAGCTTTCTGGAGACATGCTTCTTCTTGCTTCTAGAGTATTTTTATAACTCAGGAACCAAAGGATCAGACCCAGGAGTCAAACAGGGAAAATCTGGAAAATGTTGCAGCAGTGTAGGACGAGTCGTTACACGATTCCTAAGGAGACCCCATGAGTCATCAGGAGGCTCCTGGGAAGGCTGGAATGGGCTGAGGAGTTGAGGTCCCCAAGGGCGTGGTCACGACTTGTGGTCAGCTACCACGAGTCGTCAGGTCAATCATGGGATGAGGTTGAGGATTAAATAGGAGGTCTAGCTAGTGTACCTAACGGATGGGACCCCACGAGTGGTGGTCAGTCCCAATGACTCGTGAGGTGGGTTGTGAGCAAGCCTATGGAATTTTAATTGAGGATGAATCAGTGTACTTGACGGGCGACACGACTAGTCATTGCCCATCCTGCGAGTCGTCAGGTCACCCGTTAGGGTCACCGGGCAGTTATTTTCTATGAATTAGTAAGGGCCTTCTCATAATTTCCTAAACTCCTAAGGCATAAACTATGTCGTTTTAATGTTGGAATAGTGTCTTTTAAGGGGGATTAGTCCATGTTAAGCCTCATTTATGCATTTAAGAGTTAGAGAGGGGAGTAGAAGGTGATTCAAGTGTTCTTCCTCAAAATTCTCCAAGTTTCCATCAATTTCTTTGTGGGTTTTCAAGGAACTTCAAAATCAGTCCATCCCCAGGTATGTAGGGTTTAGAATGGGTACATCCTTTCACACCCATGCCCAAATTTCGATTAAATCATGAACTTTTCCTATTCAAGTTCTATGGGGTTTTACCCAAATACATGAAAATGTGATTTCTCTTTATGGGTATGATCTAATTGAGTTTTAATTATTGAATTATGAATGATGGGAAGGTTTTATATTATTTTCTTTAAAATCATGTTTTAAGATTTTTAAATCTAAAATGCCCATTGATGAAGGTTCATGAAAGTTATGTTATATGATGAATGTTCGATCATTTGAGTTTATTGATGATGGAAAAGCATGATTTCAAGTTACCCATTTTTATGAGCATACTTTTGAACGAATTGGGTATGTTAAAATATTAGGAAATGCCCCCCATGTTGAAGAATGGCTTACGATTTATGAAATAAATTACATGATTTATCGATTTATGATGTTGGCCGATGAGAAGGGCCTTGATTCTTGGATAAGCATGTTTAAGGGGATCAATGACGATAAATGTTATGTTTTAACCAATGAATCTTAATGCATGATGTTATTGATTCACGTATGAGCCTATATGCATGTTTTTGGGAGCCGTGTCTAGCACCGAGCAGCCTGGCGTTCAAAGGACTACGTCGGTGTCTAATAACCATGTGCCCCCGCAGGTTTCTAATGATATATTGTATTGATAATGATTCCCTCAAATGTGATATCACGCCTAACGCACGACCCTCTCTTGGAAATCTAGGGTCGGCTCTGCCTACTTGAGTGAGATAGTTGGGGCATCATGAAAGGCTCTACCACGATGGTGTCAGTTATGACGAGTCCTCCCATTGTTCCGCATGTCTTATGCATTTTTATGTTTATATTATTGGCTCTAGTTATTTTTGATAAAATTTTACTTACAATTATGATTATGAACGCTTTATGAATGACTTGAAAGCCTTGAGCCTTTTGTTTCCTTACGAAGTTTATGATACAAGCATGATGTCCTTCTCCTATGTTTATTTATGAGTTTATTTTACTTTTAAATATCTGTCTTACTTACCTTGTATACTCGGTACATTCCACGTACTGACCGCATACTTTCTGTGTTGCATTATTTCATGATACAAGGTCCGGATCATAGGCCCATCCTCATCCTTAGTCCATCACAGTTCTCGCTATCAGATTATTGGTGATTCCTCATGTTTTGAGGGACGTTTGACAGACTTTTATGTTATCTTGTGTTTCAGTATTGGTCAGGTTAGTGGTATGTAGTAGAGGCTTTCAGACAATATAAAGTACTCAGCTTATGTGTATCTCAAGTACTTTCAGATGTTACTTTATGGTTAGGTTTTCATTATGTTTTTATGCTAAGTATTCTTCTTTATTGAATGAGATTAGTTGTATGCATATGTCAAGGGTCGACTTGGGGTCTCTCGGGGTCCCTTGTCCCATGTCTACGATCCGGGTGTACATTCGGGTCGTGACAAGTATATTAGGATGTCATCAATAAACACAATCATGAACATATCCAAATATGTCTTGAACACCCTATTCATTAAGTCCATAAAAGTTCTAGGAGCATTCGTTAGTCCAAAATACATAACTACAAACTCGTAATGACCATACCGCGTCCTAAAGGCTGTCTTCGTGATATCGCTCTCCTGAAATTTGAGCTGATGATACCCGGATCAGAGGTCTATCTTTGAGAAACACTTGGCACCCTGAAGCTGGTCATATAAATCATCAATCCTGGGTAGAGGATACATGTTCTTGCCGGTGACTTTGTTCAATTTCTGATAATCAATGCACATTCGAAGAGAACCATCTTTCTTTTGGACAAAGAGAACTGGTGCACCCCGTGGGGACTTGCTAGGTCTAATGAAACCCTTATATAACAGGTCCTTCAACTACTCTTTCAACTCCTTTAGCTCAGCTGGAGCCATTATGTAGGGAGAAATATATATAGGCTTGCGTGTCGAAAAGAAGGTCAATACCAAAATCGATCTTCCGCTCGGGAGCGATTCCTGGTAAATCATATGGAAATACCTCTGGATACTCACGTACTAATGGAACTGACTGGATAGTTGGTGTCTCGGAGTCAACATCCTTAACCCTAAATAGATGGTATATACAACCTTTAGAAATCATCTTTATAGCCTTAAGGTAGGAAATGAAACGACCTACAGGCACAGCTGAACTACCCTTCCATTCTATGGATAGCTCACTCAGAAATCTGAACTCTACTGCCCCGGTTCTATAATTAACTGAAGCATAACATGAAAATAGCCAATCCATTCTGAGAATAACATCAAAATTGGTCATGGCTAGCTCTATCAAATCTGTTGAGGTGAATTTCTAAAGAATTGAGACCAGGCAACCTCTATAAACCTGTCTAGCTATAACTAAGTCACCTACCAGAGTAGAAACTGAGAAGGGTTCTGACAAGAATTCAGGACTAACTTCGAAGCTACTAGCTACATAAGGTGTCAAAATATAGAAGGTAGCCCCCGGATCTAACAAAGCATAAACATCAAGACGAAAAATTCGCAACATACTAGTGACTACATTTAGGGAGACCTCCTGCTCCTGGTGGGATGCTAAAGCATAGATCTGTTCTAGCGTTGACCGCCACCTATGCTAGTGGATGTCCCCTGATGTGCTGAATTTATGGATGGGGCTACAAAACTAGAAGCTAGGACTCGGGCCCCATCAAGAGCCTGCCTCACTACTGGGAAATCTCTGAGCATGTGTCCGGGCTTCCCACCTCCAAAACAAGCACCTGTACCTGCCAAACACTGACCCGTGTGACCCTAGCCACACCTGCGGCAAGCTGGAATGCTAGAATCTGGGGGTCTGCTGCTCTAACCCCTAGAGCCTGATGCTCTCTCCCTCTGATCATGCCTCAGTCTGGATGGCACACTCAATGCTGAAGATGTTGGGGCTGATGATTTTTTTGGGTCTGTTGTCGGTTTCCAACACCTGATCTCGACTATGAGAATCTGTGATCATCGGTCTTGGCCCTCTTGGCCTCCCTCTCTCTCAGATATGCCACCTCCATCTGCTAGGCATACAAGACTATTCGAGGGGAGTCCATGTCCTAGTGAAGCATAGCGGTCCTACAATCCCTATAAAAATATCCTGCTACACCATGAACGAATCTACTCACCCGCGCCCTATGATTGGCTACCAACTCTAGGGCGTACTGCGATAGGCAAGTGAACTCAAGNGTCTCTCAGGGTCCCTTGTCCCGTGTCTATGATCCGGGTTTACGTTCGCCCGCGCCCTATGATTGGCTACCAACTCTAGGGCGTACTGCGATAGGCAAGTGAACTCAAGAGCATAACCCTACACCGTTATTTCCCTTGCTTCATATTTATGAACTCAACTGCCGTTAGCTCCCTCATCTCATGAGGGAAGAATAGATCTAAGAATGCAACATAGAACTCCTCCCAAGTGACAGGGCCCGCTCCGACGACCCTTCTATTTTTCCATTGGAGAAACCAGATGTGCGCGACCCCTTTCAATTGGTACGAGGCCAACTCTGCGCGCTCAACTCTATTCACCCCTATGACTTGGGTGATCTTCACAATCTCATCTATGAACTCATGTGGGTCCTCATCTACTTTTGACCCAAGGAACTCTAGTAGGTTATTTCTCAAGAAATCTCTAACTCGAGTCGCCGCTGCATTGCCATTTTGCGAAACATGCGCAACTACCTGTTGATTGACCTGAGTGGTCAAGGACTACGCAAGCATCTGAATAGCTGCCCGAAACTCAGCATGGACAACTGGCTCTGGTGCCTGGTGCTCCTGAACTAGTGAGGCCTGCTACTGCCCATTATCGTTGCCATCCTCGTGGCCTTCTCCATTCCCATTCATTCTACCATTCATTCTACAATTGCGAATAGCACGAATTAGAAGGATAGAGAGACATCTCATCGCACGACATAGATCATAAAAGAAGGAAACATTTCCTAAATGTTTTGTAGCCTCTTCGTCATAAGTGTAGCATGCTTCACACCCATGAAAAAGACTCTACTTAACGCGGCTTTCAAACACCCTAGGACACTTCAAACCTATTGCTCTGATACCAAGTTTTTCACAACAAAAATGGAGGCTCGGATCGCAACACGGGACAAGGAGGCTCGAGAGACCCCAAGTCGATGCATGGAATAAGCATACATCTAACTCGATCAATGAACATGAATAATCAATAATATAATCATAGCGGAATTCTAAAATTAAACATAACATCAGAATACACAATCTAAAGCTGAATACAACCATATGTCTGAAAAGCCTCTAAACATGAAGAGTTGTTACGACAAGACCCCTAACTAACTCAACAAGCTAAAACTGAAAATACATAAGGAAATCTGAGTATTATATTCCTCGGGAGATAAGGACTCACCAACAACATAAATACTAACTCTGATAAGCTGACTATGAATGGGGTTGAACCTGAGAGTCGAATCCTGTATCATGAAATGATACAGCATAGAGTATGCGGTCAGTACGTGGAATGTACCAAGTATGCAGGGTAAGTAAAACCACTAAAGCAAGTAAAAATCAATTAAAGACATGCATAATGTAAAGCATAAACAATAAGAATCTGAGAGTAGGGCTTGCATGCATTCTTTATGAAATCATGATCTCATCATAACATAACGTATTAGCATAACATATCATAACATAATCGATTGACTCAAAGATAAAAGATGATATCTATAAGCAAGCTAAATATTGAGAGAAAACTTGCTTTAGAACATGCTTACATATGAATATCTCATGATTAATGAACATGCATAATTGAAATAAAAAGGAACAATGGGAGACGCACCTTTTAACTGACATATCATGATAGAGCTTACGTGGTCCCAACTCTCACACTCAAGTGGGTAGAGTCATCCAAAGCCTTGTCGGATCTAGGGATGATACCATGATATCGATATCAAGCTCAAGGCCTAATAGGGCAGCGGATATCTCACAAGGGAGGTGGTAAAGTCATAATGTATAAACCTACGTTGGCACGTAGTTCCGAGGCATACGGTGATCGACCCTTAGCCTGCTCGGTACTAGACACTACTCCTAGAAACATGTATATGCTCTATATCATTTTTTAATGAAGGTCAACATCATTTATTGATGAAGCGCATAAATCAAATACATCTCAAGGAAGAATCATGCATATGAGAAGCTTTAACTCAACCCATACCATAAGCTTAAAGATAATTGGGAGTCTTCACTCCAAAATCATGTGGCAAGTTATGCATATGAAAAGCTTTAACCAATAACAGACCACAAATTGAAAGTATAAGTGGGGGTCTTCTCTCCAAAACCGTGTGGTAAGCTTAATTCAGAAAATCATTAATCATACTTAAACATGTGGGCATTTCCCAAAGCTTTATCATACTTTGAAATACTCAATTCATATTGAAAACCTGATTATAAACATGGGTATCTTCAAAAAATTCTTTTCATGGTAATATCTCTCATCATCATACATTCATCACAAATATCATCTTTCATGAACTTCTCATCGATGGGTTTTTTAATTCATAAAGCTAGAAACATGATTTTTAATTGTAAAACATTAC
>JACEIK010000073.1:655370-670121 GCA_018107945.1 Datura stramonium | reverse complement strand
ATTGAAACACAAACAAAAGCTTGAGAAATCCAGGTCACGACCCGAACATACACCCGAATCGTAGACACGGGACAAGGGACCCCGAGAGACCCCAAGTCGATCCATGGCACATGCATACAACTAATCTTATTTAAATAAGCGTAATGATAATCATAAAAATATAGCGGATACGTAATTTTAGCATGACATCAGGAAATACTAGACATATACATAGTTGAGCACTACATACTTGTCTGAAAGCCTCTAATACATAAGATGGGTTGATGGGACAACATCCCCAACTAACCCAACCAATACCGAAACATAAACATCATGAAAGTCTGTCGAACAGCCCTCGGAACATGAGGACTCACCACTAAGATGGAAAAATAAGTTGGGTGGACTAGGAGTGAGGATGAACCTAAGACCCAGACCCTGTATCATGAAACGATACAGCATAGAAAGTATGCGGTTAGTACATGGAATATACCGAGTATGTTAAAAGTAGAATAAACTCATAAATAATCATGGGAGACGGACATCATGCTTGTGTCATAAACTTCGTAAGGAAACATAAGGCTCAAGAATTTCAAATCGTTCATAAAGAGTTCATAATCATAATCGTAACTAACTTTATCAAAACATAACTTGAGTCAATAGAATAAATATAACAATTCATAACACATGCGGAACAATGGAAGGACTCGTCATAACCAACACCATCATGGTAGAGCCTTTCATGATGCCCCAACTATCTCACTCAAGTGGGCAGAGCCGACCCTGGCTTGCCTGGCGATGGTCGTGCATTAGGCGTGATATCACGTTTTAGGGGATCATTATAAATACAATATATCATTAGAAACCCACGGTAGCACGTGGTTATGAGACACCGGCGTAGTCCTTTGAACGCCGGGCTGCTCGGTATTAGACATGGATCCCAAAAACATGCATATAGGCTCATACATAAATCAATAACATAATGCATTAAGATTCATTGGCTAAAATATAACATTTATCATCATTGATCCCCTATAAAACATGTTTAGCCAAGAATCATAGGCCCTTTTCATCGGCCAACATCATAAATCGATAAATCATGTAATGCGCTTCATAAATCATAAATCATTCTTCAACATATGGGCATTGCTCAATGCTTCATCATATTCAATTCTTTCAGAATATGCACATAAACATGGGTAACTTGAATTCACGCTTTTCCATCATCAATAAATTAAAAATATTGAATATTCATCATAAATCATAATTTTCATAAACTTTCATCAATGGGCAATGTAGATTTAAAAGCTTGAAACATGATTTTTAAGAAAACTAATATAAAACTTGTCCATCATTTATAATTCAATAATTAAAACTCAATTAAATCATAACCATAAAGAGAAATCACTTTTCATGCATTTGGATAAAACTCCATAGAACTTGCATGGGAGGATTCTTGATTTAAAGAGAAATTTGGGCATGGGTGAGGAAGAATTTCACTCATTCTAAAACCCTACATACCTGGGGATAGCCTGATTTCAAAGTTCCTTAAATACCCACAAAGAAATAGATGGAAACTTGGGGAAGAAGAACTTGAATCTCCCAAAAATCTCTATAAGCTTTTGCATGAGAATGGGCATGCATAAAGGACTTAACTCATCTTATAACACTCAGAAAAATAACCAAAACGACGTACTTTAGGGTCTAAAAGCGTGAAAAGGTCAAAAATACCCTTAATGAACCTTCCCTGAAAACTAGCCGGATGGAACCCACAAGTGGTACCAATGGGTCGTGGGAACCACCAACGACCCATCATGTCCTTCGTTGAATGGACTGCTGAATGACCTAGTCTCGGATCCAAACAACGAGTGGACAGGACGACCCGTGCCTTCTACCCACTACTCGTTACATCGTCCGTTGTTTTCTCATCATAAAATCCAAACCCCCTTACCACGAGCCTCACCAGGACTCGTGGTTCCTTTCAACAAGTCGTGGTCTCAACCCGTCACCTACACTGGAAATTCTTACCCTCCAAATACGACTACAACCAACAACCCGTGGCTTCTCCAAACAGGTCATTGGGTCTCCCATTGTTTACGCTATTGCCCAGCCTGACCCTAGCCACGACTGTGAAGGATGGCCCATTGTATCCCACAACAGGTCGTCATACCTGTCATTGTCTCCACTGCCACCATCCTTTCCCCAACCAATGACAACATACAACGATTCATGGTTTGACACCACGAGTCATTCTGTGGCCCGTCCTATGATCTTTTGCCAGCTTTCTGCACTTTTCAAATTAAACTCCCAGGTCTATGCTTAGGCCTTTCAGGGGTATTACAATATATCCCCCTTGGAAATATTCATCCTCGAATGTAGGAAACAAGCAGCAAACATAANATATAATTTACAGCCATATACTGATCATTTTAACCGAAATTTTCATGGAATGACTACCTCTGAATAAAACCATATAGTTTAATTGATCTCATACTTCACATACACATTTATACATATAAAAGAAACTTGCACACATGAACTGAATATGAAAACTAGATAGAGTCATAAGGCAAAATGATACCTCAAGTTGGAACCGAGCTGGTAGAGAACAAATGTGGATATCTAGCCATCATATCTGCTTCGACTTCCCACGTAGCTCCCTCAACATGCTGATTTCTCCATAAAACTTTAACAGAAGCTACTTCTTTGTTTCTCAACTTACGAACCTGATGATATAAGATTTCAATGGGAATTTCTTCATAACTGAGGCTGTATTTTACCCCAATGCTGTTTACTGGGACTACCAAGAGTGGGTCACCCAAAAACATCTTCAAAAGTGACACATGAAAGACGGGATGAACTGAAGATAACTTCGATGGCAAGTCCAACTCATATGTCAGCTTACCAACTATTCTTACAACCCGGTAGGGACACACATAGCGGGGACTGAGTTTCCCTTTCTTTCTGAACCGCATGACTCCCTTCATGGGAGATACTTTAGAAATACCCATTCGTCCATATCAAACTCCAAAGCTCTTCTCCTCTCATCAGCATATGATTTCTGACGACTCTAAGCGGTTTTCAACTGGTCCCATATTAGCTGGACCTTCACCATCGCCTCGTGAACCGCATCTGGCCCTATCAAAGCTTCCTCGCCAAGATCAAACCATTCGATGGGAGATATACACCTTCGCCCATAGAGGGCCTCGAATGGTGCCATTTGGATACTAGATTGATGACTATTATTATAAGAAAACTCGATCAAGAGAAAATGATCATTCCAACTACCTTTAAAATCCATAACTCATGCCCTAAACATGTAATCGAGAGTCTGGATTGTTCGTTCCGCCTGGCCATCCGTTTGCAGGTGGAATGTTGTGCTAAGCTTAATCTGGGTCCCAAGTCCCTTCTGAAAAGAATGCCAGAATTGAGAAGTAAACTGAGTACCTCGGTCTGAAATAATAGAAAAGGGCACTCCATGAAGTCAAACCAACTCTCGAATATACAACTTAGCATAATCATCCACCGAATCCGTGGTTTTGACTGGTAGGAAGTGTGCAGCATTGGTTAACCTATCAACCACCACCAAAATGGAGTCGTATTGCCGGCGAGTACGGGGTAGACCTATAATGAAATTCATATTTGTTTCCTCCCACTTTCAAGTGGGAATACTAATATCCTGAAGTACACCTCCTGGCTTTTGATGCTCGACTTTCACTTGCTGAAAGTTTGGACATTTAGCTACAAACTCTGCAATATCCTTCTTCATACCATCCCACCAATATATTTCTCACAAGTCTTGATACATATTCGTGGATCCCGGATGGATAGAATATCTAGTACCATGTGCCTCATGCAATATCCAAACTCTCAAATTATCAATGTCCGGAGCACATAGTCGACCCTGGTATCGAAGCACACCATCTCCCCCTTGGGAGAAAACCTCCACCTTTTGATTCCACACTGCTTCCTTCAGCTTTCTCAAAGTCGGATCCTCATCTTTCTTAGATTGGACATCAACCACTAAGGACGATTCTGACCCATTCTGCACAATAACGCCGCCATCAGTCGAGTCGATCAATCTAATTCCCAGTCTTGAAATTCAGTGGACATCCTTCACCAACTCCTTTCCCTTATCCACGTGGGACACACTCTCCATAGAGATCCTACTAAGCGTTTCCGCAACCACATTAGCCTTGCCCGGATGGTAGAGGACATTCATGTCGTAGTCCTTTAGTAACTCCAACCACCTCCTTTGCCAAAGATTTAGATACTTCTGTGAGAACACATATTGCAAGCTCTTGTGATCCATAAATACATCCACATGGACCCCATACAAGTAATACCGTCATATCTTCAATGCAAAAACCACCGCGGCCAACTTGAGATCATGGGTTGGGTAATTCTTTTCATGAACTTTCAGCTGTCTCAAGGCATATGCTATTACCTTCCCATGCTACATCAATACACATCCCAGTTTGACTCTCGAAGCATCACAATATACAATAAAGCCTTTCGTACCTTCAGGAAAAGTCAACACTAGTGCTAAAGTGAGTCGGGTCTTCAACTCTTGGAAGCTTTTCTCACAAGCTTCTGACCATTGGAACTTCACCTTATTCTGAGTCAACTTAGTCAAAGGTGCCCCAATAGATAAGAAACTCTCCACACACCTCTGGTAGTAGCCAGCTAGACCCAAGAAACTCTTAATTTCAGAAGGATTCACCGGTCTAGGCCAATTCTTCACCGCCTCAATTTATGCCTTCGCTTGATACCACATGACCCAGAAATGCCATCGAGTCTAGCCAAAATTCAAACTTACTGAACTTTGCATATAGATGACGATCCTTGAGGGTCTGAAGTACTACCCTAAGGTGAGCGGCATGCTCCTCCTCGCTCCGTGAGTATATCAAGATGTCATCAATGAACACAATCACGAACATGTCCAAATATGCCTTGAACACCCTGTTTATTAGATCCATAAAAGCTAAAGGGGCATTGATTAGTCCGAAAGAAATGACAAAAAATTCGTAGTGACCATACCAAGTCCTGAAAGCAATTTGGGATGTCACTCTCCCGAACCCTGAGCTGGTGATACCTGGACCTAAGATCAATCTTGGAGAAGCACTTGGAACCCTGAAGCTGGTCAAGCAAATCATTGATCCTGGGTAAGGGGTACCTGTTCTTGACAGTAACCTTGTTCAACTGCCGATAGTCAATACACATGTGAAGGGAACCATCCTTCTTTCGAACAAATAGAACTGGTGCACCCCATGAAGACTGTCTTGATCCAATTAAGCCCTTATCAAATAGATCTTTTAACTGATCCTTCAATTCCTTTAGTTCGGCTGGGGCTATCCTGTAGGGAGGAATAGAGATAGGCTTCATATCGGGTAATAGATCAATACCGAAATCAATTTTCCTCTCCGGAGGAACACTGGGAAAATCATCAGGAAACACCTTTGGATATTCGCACATCACCGGAACTGACTGAAGAGTTGGGGTCTCAAACTCCACATCCTTAACCCTAACTAGGTGGTACATGCAACCTTTAGAGATCATCTTCCTGGCCTTAAGATAGGAAATAAACCGACCTGCTAGTGCCGCAGAACTACCCTTCCTCTCCAATACTGACTCACCCAGAAAATGAAATTCCACCATACAGGTCCTACAATTAATCGAAGCATAACATGCAAACAACAATTCCATGCCAAGAATAATGTCAAAGTCAGTCATGGCTAACTCTACAAGGTCTACTGAGGTAACCTTATGCAACACAGTGACCAAGAATTCTCTATATACTCGTCTAGCTATGACTAAATCACCAACAGAGGTCGAAACTGAAATGGTTCTGACAAGGTCTCGACAGTAACTCCAAGGCTACCAACAATGTAAGGAGTGACGAAAGACAAGGTAGCTCCCGGATCTAGCAAGGCATAAACATCAATATGAAATACACGCAACATACCAGTGACCACATCTGGCGAAATCTCCTACTCCTTGCGTGAGGCAAGGGTATAGAATCGATTTTGGCAATGTCCGCCACCTCTACTAGTCGATGCTCCCTGCGGAGCGGATGAGCTGGAGCTTCTGCTGTCTTGGTGGTCGATGCACGACCCTATCATCACCCTGTCTAGCATATGGGCACGCTCAGCGCATGTGCCCAGACCTACCACACCCATAGCAAACATCTGAACTGAGCAAGCATTCCCCGGCATGACTCTTGCCGCACTTCCCGCAGGCTGGAAAGGTATACTCTAACTGGGTTCCCTTCTAATCCCTCGACCCTGAAGCCCTGCTCTTCTGATCACCCCTGGGCCTGGATGGAACATTATATGATGACGGTGCTGGGGCTAGTGATCTCTGCTGAAACTGTGGACGGTAGCCACCGCCAAACCTCTGATGTGAAAACCCACGGCTGTCCGTCCGCCTTCGCATAAACCGCCTCCATCTACTAGGCGTACAACACTATGCGAGGAAATTCCATATCCTAGTGAAGAACGGCAGTCCTACAATCCTTGTCTAAATAACTGACCACACCATAAATAAATCGGCTCACCCGCGCCTCTGATCCATCACTAACTCTGGGGCATACTTTGACAGACGAGTGAACTCAAGTGAATACTCCACTACTGTCATCTTTCCTTGCTTGAGGTTCACAAACCCAGTTGCTTTCAACTCTCTCATCTCCCGAGGGAAGAACCTGTCGAGAAAGGCCATGTGGAACTCATACCAGTTGATAGAGCCCGCTCCCGCTACCCTACTTCCCTTCCATTGCTTGTACCAAATATGAGCGACCTCTTTTAGCTGATAGAAGGACAAGTCCACACACTCCCCATTTGTCAACCCCATAACCTGAGTGACCTTCAAAATCCCTTCAATGAACTTGTGTTGATCCTCATCCACCTTTGATCTCATAAACTTAGGAGGGTTCATCCTCTAGAAGTCTCTAATCTGAACCGCCGCTGCATTTCCATTCTTTGGAACCTGCTCAACAGCCTGCTGGTTGACCTGAGCAGTCAAGGTCTGTGCCAACATCTGAATAGCCGCTCGAAACTCAGCATGGGCAGCTGGCTCTGGTGCCTGGGGCTCCTGAACAGGTGGGGCTTGCTGATACCCATTGTCATTGCCATCTTCGTGGCATTCATCATTTCCATTCCTCCTTCCCTTCATACTCTTAGGATCCATAATTCTGCAATCGCGAATCGCACGAATTAGAAGGATGGAAAGGCTTTTCATCGCACAACATAGAACATGAAAGGAGGGAATATTTCCTAAACGTCTAGTAGCCTCTTCGTCATAAGTGTGGCACGCTTCACACCAATGAAAAAAGACTCTACTTAACGCGGCTTTCAGACACCCTAGGACACTTAAAACCTATGGCTCTGATACCAAGTTTATCACGACCCAAACTTATACCTGGATTGTAGACATGATACAAGGGACCCCGAGAGACCCCAAGTCGACCCATGGCACATGCATACAACTAATCTCATTCAATTAAGCAGAATGATAATCATAAAAACATAGAGGATATGTAATCTATGCATGACATTAAGAAATACTGGACATATACATAGCTGAGCACTACATACTTGTCTGAAAGCCTCTAATATATAAGATGGGTTGATGGGATAACATCCCAAACTAACCCGACCAATACTGAAAAATAAACATCATGAAAGTCTATCAAACGGCCCTCGAAACATGAGGACTCACCAATAAGCTGGAAGAATAAGTTGGGATGGACTAGGAGTGAGGATTATCCTGAGACCCGAACCCTGTATCATGAAATGATACAACATAGAAAGTATGCGGTCAGTACGTGAAATATATCGAGTATGCAAGGTAAGTAAAACGAACATTAAAAGTAGAATAAACTCATAAATAATCATGGGAGAAGGAAATCATGCTTGTGTCATAAACTTCATAAGGAAACATAAGGCTCAAGACTTTCAAATCGTTCATAAAGCATTCATAATCATAATCGTAAGTAACTTTATCAAAACATAACTTGAGTCAATAAGATAAATATAAAAATGCATAAAACATGCGGAACAATGGGAGGACTCGTCATAACTGACACCATCATGGTAGAGCCTTTCATAATGCCCCAACTATCTCACTCATGTGGGCAGAGCCGACGCTGGTTTGCCAGTCGAGGGTCGTGAATTAGGCGTGATATCACATTTTATGGGATCATTATAATTATAATATATCATTAGAAACCCACGGTGGCACGTGGTTATGAGACATCGGCATAGTCCTTTGAACGTTGGGCTGCTCGGTGCAAGACAGAGCTCCCAAAGACATGCATATAGGCTCATATGTAAATCAATAATATCATGCATTAAGATTCTTTGGCTAAAATAAAACATTTATCATCATTGATCCCCTTTAGAACATGCTTAGCCAAGAATCATAGGCCCTTTTCATCGGCCAACATCATAAATCGATAAATCATGTAATTTGCTTCATAAATCATAAATCATTCTTCAACATGTGGTAATTTTCCAATACTTCATCATATTCAATTCTTACAAAATATGCACATAAACATGGGTAACTTGAATTCATGTTTTTCCGTCGTCAATAAATTAAAAATATTGAATATTCATCATAAATCATAACTTTCATGAACTTTCATCAATGGGCAATGTAGATTTAAAAGCTTGAAACGTGATTTTTAAGAAAACTAATATAAACCTAGCCCATCATTTATAATTCAATAATTAAAACTCAATTAAATCATACCTATAAAGAGAAATCACTTTTCATGCGTTTGGGTAAAACCGCATAGAACTTGGATAGGAGGATTCTTGATTTAAATCAAAATTTGTGCATGGGTGAGGAAGAATTTCACCCATTCTAAAACCCTAAATACCTAGGGATGGGCTGATTTCGAAGTTTCTTGAATACCCACAAAGAAATAGATGGAAACTTGGGGAAGAAGACCTTGAATCTCCCAAAAATTTCTATAAGCTTTTGCATGAGAATGTGCATGCATAAAGGACTTAACTCATCTTATCACACTCAGAAAAATAACCAAAATGACATACTTTAGGGTCTAAAAGCATGAAAAGGTCAAAGATACCCTTAATGAACCTACCCTGAAAACTGGCCAGATGGAACCCACGACTGGTGCCAACGAGTCGTGGGAACCACCGACGACCCGTCATGTCCCTCGTTGAATGGATCGCTGAATGACCTAGTCTCGGATCCAAACAACGGGTGGACAGGACGACCCGTGCCTTCAACCCACTACTCGTTACATCATCCGTTGTTTGCTCACAATAAAATTCGAACCCCCTTACCATGAGCCTCACCACGACTCGTGGTTCCTTTCAACGAGTTGTGGTCTCAACCAGTCACCTACACTGGAAATTCTTACCCTCTAACAATGACCACAACCAACGACCCGTGGCTTCTCCTAATGGGTCGTTGGGTCTCCCATTGTTTAAGATATTGCCCAGCCTGACCCTAACCACGACTACAATGGATGGCCTGTTGTATCCCACAACGGATCGTCATACCTCTCGTTGTCTCCACTATCACCATCCTTTCCCCAACCAACGACAGCATACAATGACTCGTGGTTTGACACCACGAGTCGTTCTATGGCCTGTCCTTTGATCTTTTGCTATCTTTCTGCACTTTTCAAATTAAACTCCTGGGTCTATTCTTAGTCCTTTCCGAGGTATTACATAGACAAATGAAACAATCACCCTCACAAATAAGTTCCAAGTACCATGTACCAGATACCATAGGTTTTCCCTTATTTTAACTGCTTTAGTTTTTCGGATGGTCAAATTAGGATCACTATAGGACTTTATATGGCTTGTAATTTAGGCTTAGGGTTGGACATGATAAAGATGAGAGAATTTTAAGTGACTATCCCTTCCTTGGTACTACATAGATTGGTTTCACCTTTCACCTATTTCACCCTTTATGATTTCATTCCTTTTCTTCCTTTTTCACCTCTTTTGTATACATTTGCATGGGTTTGGTGTATTTTTAACTTTTTCAGAATTTTTATTTTCTTTTGAAATTTATTTTTCAAGATTCTCAATATTTTTCATCTCTTTTTTTTTCACCACACCACACCTCATTTTTCACTTTTTTCTCTTTTCTTTCCCTTTTTCTCGTTCCTACCATTTACGCACCCCTATTCTAGCCACCCTCAACTTAGGAATTTTGATATGTTGAGGTTCACAATATCCAAGGAAGGACCAGGGTCAAAATAGGTTCATTATAAATAAATGGGTACAGTTCATTGGTTAATCAAAGAAAAAAAATGGTCAATTAAGGCTCAAAATCGAGATCGTGAGATTCATATGATTTTGGTTGGATTATATAGGCTAAAAGTGAGCTAAACAAAAATGGCCTATGATCATATACTAACCAACCAGGCAAGTTCTAGATCTTCTACACAATACTGAACTAAGTACTTCACCTACTCTCTCATGGCACATGAACTATATTCACCTCACCTGTCTAGTTTACACATGGATTAACAAGACTACTCATGCTAATAAACTAGATGACATCAAAAGATCCACAGAAATCATGCATGAAGTCACCAATACATAGCTAATGCATCAAAAAAATTTAAACAGGGTCAATTTTTTTCAAAAATCAAAACTAGTGCATTTTCACTGGCTGAGTACTCCTAAGTTATTTCCTAGTTAAACAAAAATCACAAACTAAAAAAAATAAAAAATCCTAAACATGCCGATTCTACTAGATAGCATGTTCGAGGGAAAATAAACACAACAAGAAAAATCCTCGGATGTATCAAAAATCCCAAAAATCACAAGTACACCCCCTCCCTTTTTTTGAAAATTTAGCTTCATCTCGGAAGCATGAGATAGAAGAATATAGAGAAAGGAACATACCTGAGGCTACTTAGACTTCGCAATTCATGGGTTGCCTCTCATGCAGCGCCTGATTTAACGTCGTAGCACGATGTGGATTTTGTGACTCTTCAAGCATCATCAAGGTATACTACCTCTATTCCTCTTAACTCCTCTACATCTCCCAGATATAGCTTTATTCTTTGCTCATTCACTTTGAACCTTTTTCCTTCTTTATTCTCAAGTTTCACTACACCATATGGGGACACATGTACTACTCTATACGGTCTCATCCATCTAGATTTCAACTTCCCAGTGTGCAACCGGAGTCTTAAGTTGAATAATAAAACCACATCACCTGGGTTAAACTCCCTTTTTTCAATCTTCTTATCATGGTAGATCTTCATCCTTTCTTTATATATGGCCACGCTCTCATAAGCTCAGAGTCAGAATTCATCCAACTCATTAATCTAGTTAAGTCTCAGGTTGGCTACTTCATTCCAGTTCATGTTCATCTTTTTCAGAGCCCATAATGCCTTATGCTCTAATTTGACTAGTAAATGGCATGCTTTGCTATAAACCAGCTTTTATGCAGAAGAAACAATAGGGGGATTATAATTTGTTCGATAGGCCTATAGCGCATCATCAAGCTTCCTAGACAAATCTGCCCGTCTAGTATTCACTGTCTTGGCCAGGATAGTCTTCATTTCCCTATTTGAGACTTCCACTTGTCCACTCAACTGCGGGTGGTAAGGTGTGGCTACCTTATTCTTGACACCATATTTCTCCAACAGGGACCTGAAGAGGCAGTTACAGAAGTAAGATCCACCATCACTGATAAGAGCTCTAGGAGTGCCAAACTTAGCGAAAATATGCTTCCGAAGGAATGCAACACTATTGCCTTTATTGTTTGGTAGTGCAATGGCCTCCACCCATTTGGAGACATAATCCACTTCCACCAAAAATATATTTCATCCCATATGAGCTAACAAATGGGCCCATGAAATCAATGCCCCACACATCAAACAGCTCAACTTCCAAGATGGGAATTAGTGGCAACTCATGTTTACAAGTAATATCGCCTTGCCTTTGGCGTTGATCACACGACTTGGCAAAGTCATATGCATACTGGTGAATAGAGGGACAATAATATCCACATTGTACAATCTTATGCACATTTCTGATACCACTGTGATGACCCCCAACAGGGAATGAATGACAGGCCTCCAGAATGCTCAGCATTTCTATTTTGGGCATGCACCTACGAAAGATCCCATATGCACAAATGCGAAATAAATATGGTTCATCCCAGTAATATCTTTGAGCATCGAATAGGAACTTCTTCTTCGATTGAGGAGTCAGGTTAGCCGGTATCATATCTCTAACCCAGTAATTTGCAAAGTCAGCAAACCAGGAAATCAAGTTCTGCGATGCAACTAATACTTGTTCGTCTGGGAAGGCATCATCAATATCTATCTCCTCCCTTGCTCTTGCCTCAGATTTCTGGATAGATGATCTGCTACCTGATTTTCCGTGCCTTTTCGATCTTTAACCTCAAACTCAAACTCTTGCAGCAAAAGTACCCATCGAATCAATCTAGGTTTATCATCCTTTTTGGACATCAGGTACCTCAAGGCTGCACGGTCTGTATGGATGATTACCTTTGTCCTAAGAAAGTATTCCCCGAATTTTTTGAAAGCAAAGACCACTGCCAGTAGCTCCTGCTTTGTGACTGTGTGATTCTTCTAGGCTGTATTGAGGGTTTTACTAGCGTAATATATTAGATGAAAGATCTTTGCTCTTCTCTGGCCCAAAACAGCACCAAGAGCAACTCCGCTAGCATCACACATTACCTTAAATGGAAAATACCAATTTGGAGCCACGATGATAGGAGCAGTGGTGAGTTTCTCTTTTAAGAACTCAAAAGCCCTTAGACATGCTTCATCGAACACGAACTTTACCTCCTTCTCAAGCAATTTGCACAATGGCTGTGCAATATTTGAAAAATCTTTGATAAATTGGCAGTAGAATTATGCATGCCCTAAAAATCTCCTGACCCCTTTTATGGAAATAGGGGGTTGAAAACCTTTTATAAATTCTATTTTTGCCTTTTCCACTTCAATCCCCTTTCCTGAGATTTTATTTCCCAACACTATTCCCTCCTTAACCATGAAATGACATTTTTCCCAGTTTAGGACCAAATTGGCTTCTTCGCATCTTTTCAATACTTTGCCCAGATGGTCGAGGCAAGATCCAAGTGAGTCACCTACAACAGAAAAATCATCCATGAATACTTCAATAGTGTGTTCCACCATGTCTGAGAATATAGACATCATGCAGTGCTGGAATGTGGCTGGTGCATTGCATAATCTGGATGGAATTCTTCTGAACGCAAAAGTTCCATATGGGTAGGTAAAGATTGTCTTCTCCTGGTCTTCTCGAGCGATAGTAATCTAATTATATCCTAAATATCTATCAAGAAAACAGTACAATCCTCTACCTTCCAGTCTATCAAGCATCTGGTCCAAGAATGGCATTGGAAAGTGGTCCTTCTGGGTCCGGTGGTTTAGTTTCTCATAATTCATGCACACATGCCATCCTATGACTGGTCGTGTTGGTATCAACTCGTTCTTCTCATTGGGCACCACTGTAATTCCACCTTTCTTTGGCACACATTGAACTGGGCTCACCCACTTGATATCTGCGATAGGATATATGACATCAGCATCCAGTCATTTGATAATTTCTTTTTTTACAACTTCTTGCATTGGAGGGTTCAGATGGCACTGATGTTCTATACTTGGTTTACAGTCTGGCTCCAGTTGGATTTAGTGAGTACATATGCCTAATAGAATTCCGATAATATCAGCTACGGTCCCACCAATTGCCTTTTTGTGCCGTTTTAGTATGTTGACCAAAGCTTCCACCTGATCTTCTAATAGGTCTGTTGCATTTATGACCAGCAAAGTATTGTCTTCTCTGAAGAATGCATACTTGAGATGGGGAGGTAGTGCCTTTAGCTCAAAGACTGGTGGCACCTCCACAGATGGCTTGGCCGGTGGCGTTGAACGGTTCTTTAGATCCAGGTCTAACTTCTTTGGGATAAAGTTATATGACCCCATTCCATTTAAAGCATTCACCGTCTTTGTGTATTCTAGGCTCCTGTCTCCCTCATAATTCATCATCACAGCTGCCAATGTATCATTAGTCATCATCTCTTCCACAACTATTGGCAACTTATCATATTCCATCTGAGTATTTGAGTGAAAGGTCGTTTCCTTGATGTAACCTGAGAGAGTCACAAAAGAAAAACAAAGAAAAGCATAAAAATGAACGTAACTACCAACAAGTCAAATACAAGCTATTAATCAAGTCTTAGCCGTATTCCCCGGTAACGGCACCACTTTATGATAACACTTAAACCATACCTCCCACCGTAGTATGAAGCGGATGTTGTCAATAAAGAACCCAACTAAGAGGTTGGTTTCAAACCCACAGGGAATATGGAAGAGCTAGACTAAAGCCGGTAAGTGAACTTGTAAGGTAGTTACTCCAAACTAAGGGTTTTAAAGAAAAACAATAATTGAAAACACAGTTGAAATTATGGATGAAATCAAGATTTAAAGATAACTAGGGTTTTATGATATCCATGGGTTCATAACTGCTTTGGGTATACATACGTGATCATCACCAATGCTTACTTATAGAACTGATAACCTAGGTTTATTCAAACAACCAACCAGTCCCTATTGAATGACTATACTCAATCACCCGACCAGGTCTCATGATCGATTGCAAATTAACCGTTATCAATGAGTCCCAAATTTTAACTATCCTGCGACCATAGCTCAAGTTAATACAATGATCATCAAGATCAAGGCTTTGTTGTAATTCTCTTTTCCTAATCTCTACCTCTTAGACCTAA
>JACEIK010000073.1:617221-644303 GCA_018107945.1 Datura stramonium | reverse complement strand
TTAACTGAATTGTATCGATAAATTACTTCCCTGCATGTTCGTTTTAGCCTCAACTTGCTCATTACTATAGTTCAGACTCACTTTATAATTTTGTCTTAGAATCTTATAAATTAGGAAACTACACTCTCAAAATCTTATTTAAATAGTTGTCTGCATTCTTAAAGATCTCGTTCATTAACACTTGAGTTAATTATTACCTTAGTTTAGTCCTATGTGATCGATACTTGGCTTACTTAAGTCATTTTACTACTTGTTCGACCACGTGCACTTGCGTGTAGTTACAAAAGCAGCGAACACTAATCAAAGTCTAACATGAAAGTGATTAAATCATAGCCTACCTGGGTGCTAAGCTATCGTCAAGGCATCCCAGTTTCATGTTTGCATTAGTTCTTGAGCTCTTGACTGAGTCCCTAGCTATGGAGGGTGAATCTTTACCTCCTAGATCTTCTCCTTGTTCCAAAGAGTCTATTTTCTATTTTGGGGCATTTTTATTAAGCCCTTTCTAGAGGCTAGGTTTTGAAATCCTAATTGAAACAAAATTGGAAATTTCTGGTTTGTGTCGTTGCTACAACGAGACAATTTACTGTTGTAGCAGTTTTGTTATGGCGAGGATAGTCCCTCCGTGGCATTTGACTTGATCCACACGAATTGTGACTCAGCCTATTTGAACTTGTTCATCTCACATTTTGTTTATTTTTTGGGGACTTGGTTTGAAGTTTCAAAATTTTTAAATTCGCCCGCTCTAGGATTTTTGGAGTGCTATAACGATTGGGTAGGTTTTTATATCAGATACCAATTAAATATCCATTCATCCCCGAACGGCATTACAATATTGTGTCGAGTTACCCTAGGTTGATTCCAACATCATTCATAGATTTCCTAACTTTTGACCAGCATTGGGGATCATTGGTTTTGTGTCTTAGCCCCTCAAATTGATCGTCGCGTAGGTTTGATAATCTCTATTGGGTTTATAGTTCTTCATCTGGGGTCGACCAAAACTTGAGCATTAACTTACAGCATTACCCTCCTTTGGGTCTCACGATTACTCATTTTTGACATAAGTACCCTACATATCCTCGATTTCTTAACCTTCTCAGAGCGGGTGTCTTCGAAAATGGTGGGGCTCGTTGGAGGAATTTGAACCATCACTAATTTAGTTTTTCGCTATAGCGAGGGAACTGTCCTGCTATAATGGTTCCACCGCAGCGAAAGTTAGTCCGCTGCATCAGAAGAAAAATTGGTTAAAGGGGTAGAACGATGATTTCTGGCTCATTCCTTACTTTGCACTCAATATTTTCTCCAAATCCTCTCAACTCTCTGACAAGTTTTACCGAATTTTCCAGGTAATCTTCCCCCTCCTGTCCCTTTTACTTCTTTACTGCACTTTCATGCCATTTTTTTTTTGCTCTGGATAGTTATAGGGTTAGAAAGGGTGGTTTTTCTTTTTAAGTTCATAATCTAGATTGTCGAAGCATGCTTCTTGCATTTATGTTCTCAAGTATTATTCATCATTCTCTGCATATTTCTAGTTGTTTTCATGTTGTTGAGGATCAAAAATGAGGGGATTTGGGTAGAGTGGTGGTTCAACTTCTTCGAGCCTTTCGGGCTTTAATCTGTGTCCTATCGGGGTGGGAAATTGTTACTAAGGCTTGGGTAAGTCTTCCTCTCGCTTGATGTATAGTTAGTTGAAAAAATATGGAGGTTGAAATTTCAACCTCCATTGATGGGGTTCGGAGATCTGGGGACGACGGGGTTCGCTGCAGTAGTACCGTGATAGCGGCCCCCCTCCGTTGTGGCAAACTCGATGCGGCGAACACCTGTCCGCTACAGCGGTCTGCCTGGGCAATAGACTCTCCCCAAATTCTGATTTTTCTTGTCTCTCATACCAATTTTCCTAGTCATTAAATCACCCTTCTAATACCTTTCATTGATGCAGGTTTATTAACATGGCCACTTCAGCAACAGCATTCGCACTGAAGACTACATCTGCTTCATCAATGATCAGTGTTAGTTCTGATACAATGAACAGGACGTTAAGGACTTGTTGCATGAAAGGGGTTTTGTCATGCAAGATGTGGAGGATAAAGCTCCGGAGTTCTATGCCCTCCTTCATGAGATCAGTTGGGCCCATTGGTGGAGGACCCTGGTAAGGCCAATGAGGCCTGGGTGCGGGATTTTTATGCCAACCTTCCCACCGTTGCGTGGAGCCGGGACAAGTCGGTTGCTTATGTCTGGGACATGTAGATCACCTTGACCCCTACCGTTATCAATGACACTTCGGGTCTGCCAAACCCTTTCAAGGTTGAGTTGAAGGCTCGTGATGTAGATGGGAATGGGTAGTGGTTGGTGGATACGCTAGTGGTGGAGGAGCAGAGGGCCTCGACCAACTGGGGCATCACTCGAATGAGCATTTAGCATACCCCCTTTATTGTGGAGGACTGGAGGTGGCTCCATTTTGCATCTCAAAGGATTCATCCATCCTCTAATATCGCAGACGTGACCTATCCTCAGGCCTTGCTGGTGGCCACTATTTTGAGTGGGGTGAGGGTAAATGTGGGGGCTCAAATTATTGAGAAGTGGAGGTACTTCTATACGAAGCCCATTACTGGCCTGCCATTTCCTTCCCTTATCACTACACTATGCAAGCGAGCTGGCGTCCATCTGGAGTCCCAGGATATCATTGAGGATTGCGACAAGCCCTTCAAACACTTGAAGGTGAAGAGGGCTCCAGAGAAGAGTAGGAAGAAGAGGAAGACTGCATCATCTAAGATGGGTGGTGGGGCTAGCACTTCCAGACCTATCGGCCCATTTAAGCAGATCGAGGCCGAAATGGCGGCTATAAGGGAGCTCCTCAGAGGATTGTCCAAACCTCCTTCCCCCAGCAGGCCTTCCACTACCAGACCTTCCACTAGCCGGCGCTCTAGTATGGAGCTATTGACTCAGGAGAGGTGCAGGGGGAAATTGCTACTTTATCCCAGACCCATGTCAAGCTCTAGGAGGATCTAGACAAGGGGAAAAAGAAGAGGCGCTTTCATGACAAGCTGCTCGTGCCCATGTGGAACGGAATTAAGAAGGTTTTGAAGACCCTTGCTCCTACTGTCAGGACACCTCAGGCGGCTAGGCATGACCTTCCCCAGTTCTCCTTCCTCAGTGGGTTTGAGGAAGGAGTGGGTTATGACAAGATAAAATGACATAGCTTTATCTGGGAAGAAGAACACAAAAGCTGATGTTGAATACTTCCACACTAATCAAGGAATTTCAAACCTGTCACAATCTACACCAAAAGATATAGCAAGGTAGTATCAGTATACACTACATGTTGATAAGCATCATTGGCTGACTAAGATTAGTTCATATAACAGCATACAATTAATAAGCAATTGACAATAATACCCTTAATAAATAGTTCACTGTACAACAATCCATTAAGTTTTATTAACTATATTATCGACCCCTATGAATCGTCAAGGTTCCTGCAATTACCCTATATTTCTAGTCAGTAATCAATCGTTAAATCTGCTTCAGCACTATTCCTGCTGCGCTGAGGACCTAGTCCGCTACAGCAGTCTCGCGGCTGTAGCGACTTGGTCATTGCAACGATACCTATGATAGTTCGGCATTCTCGTTTTCCTTGGTCCGATTCTGTTTCATTCTACCCATTAAACTTTAGTATTTCTAATCTTTGTTCTACTTTACTATTATCGACCAAATACCAATTTCTACCAATTATGGAGCTACTACCATGCATCTATTCATTTTTCCATTGGAGATCCCTCGGTCAACCCACTTCTCATTTTATTATAGACCCTTATCTCCTCTTACGGATTTATTATATATTTTGCGTAAGTTTAACCCCTACCATTCAGGTCATTTTCTACAAATTATTTATCAAATGTTACTCACAATAGCACTTGTTATACTACCATTTTCCCTTCACCACACTCCAAACTACTAATATTAAGTCACAAATACACAAATAATTCATTTTTCATAGACAGTCACAAAACATAATATAGAATTCAGTTCATACCGATCTAGGTCAGAAAATACATACTTATCCTTATGAACAAATCAAATCATGTATTACCATACCTGTACCATGACATCGCATACTTACAGCACCATATCTCTCATACTACAACTGATTTCATATCAATATATCCCGTATCACAGTTTAAACCTGTACCTTGCTATCATTGCAGCCATATGCACATCATACCTTATCAACTCAATATCTGATCTCAAAATCATGTCGTCGGTGATATGTCGGGCACACGCCTCGGTCACATCACTGTACACACATGCCAGAGGGTCTTATCCTTTCCTTTCCAGTCATAACCTATACGGAACTCTAGAAATCTATGTATAGTACACCCAGTCATATGAAACCTTCCTCATACCTATCTGTGTACTCATATTCGTACACCCAATCGTATGGCCTTTTAGCCATACCTGTCTGTGTACATTCTTATACCGCTCACTCGGATGCTCACCTCGAGCACGAGCCACTCATGTCTCCATCCTCATTCAAGGTCTATATCGTATCATTCTACGTATGCAACTTTTTTACCTTTGGACCTTGGCCTTACATTCACCATCATATCAATGATTTATTGTTCCATATCACACTTTATCTTATGCACACGTTCGATAGTTACTAACTCACCCCTAAATCTCGCGACACACATCATAGTACAACAAACAATAATTCACACACAATAAGAAGCATGTAAACATATCCACAAAGTATAATCGAATGCAAAGTTTCAGACCCAATTTCACACCAAATTAATAATAATATCAGGTATATTAATAAATCACAAGGAAATTAAATTTGGCCCGCTCGCTGGCTCAGGCTCTGCTGCAGCGACATTACTGTCGCTGCAACGGTCTCGCTATAGCGGTACTAATGGCAGTACTACGACCTATTTTCCTCCCAACTCCTGCTACAATTTATATCTTCCCCATTTTGTATCTCATAATCATCTCGTTCCCTAAAAGGGGCCTCATCACATCAGGCCTAATTAGGTATTTAATTTTAATAGGGTAATATTCATCACAAACAATATCCACAAATCCAAGAAACACATTAACACTCACAAAATATACAAGTCATCATGTACAGTCCATTCATCTACCTTACGAGTTTTAACTCGTGTTATGTAATAGTCAGGGTCAACCCTAAAGCTCTCATTTACCATTTTTAGTACATGCAATTTATATGACTAACCGTTCAAGATTACTATCTTGGAGGAATGATTATATAATTCTATATAAGTAATTACGCATATTTAACGACAATACAAAAAGATTCTTCTGCACATGCTTAATTCGCTTCCATGTACATCCTCACAAATAGACTAATTTTATTGCAATCCCTACCTATGGTTTCTCATAGTATAGGGGTATCACTACCCCTTTTTCTATTTCTTTCCTCCTCGGAATCTCACTAGATTAAATACTTAATAATAAATTATTCTAATTTCAATTCTATCAATCACAATGCATATAAACTATACGCATGTATATGCTTAGCTAATCGAAGTCTAACACGGAAGTGAGTAAGCCATAGACTACCTGGGCATCAAGTTATCATGAAGCATTCCAGTTGCATATTTGCATCGGTTCTTGAGTTCTTGCGAGAATCCCTTGCTATAGAGGGTGAATCTTTACCTCCTAGATCTTATCCTCATTCCAAAGAGTCTATTTTCTATTTTTGGCTATTTTTACTAAGCCCTTTCTAGAGTCTAGGTTCTGAAATCCTAATTGAAATGGAATTGGAAAATTCTGATCCGCATCATTGCTGCAGCGAAACCATTTACCGCTTCAGCAATTCCACTATGGTGGTGATAGTCCCGCCGCGGAGAACATCTGCCTAGGTCCACACGAGTTGTGACTCAGCCTATTCTAACTTGTTCATCTCACATTTTATTTTATTTTTCGGGGACTTCATTCAAAGTTTTGAAACTTTTACATCCGCCTTCTCTAGGATGGTCAGGGTACTATAATGATCGGGCGGATCGTTATAAAATGTATAACTACCTTAGTACACTATATATCTCATTGGACCTTTGATGTTGGGCATATTTTCATGCCTATTTTCCATGTTTTTACCCATATTTAATAATATTTTGAGTTCATAATCCTTAATTTATGCTTAACTTTATGTATATGTGTTTTATGCGCTAACAAATGATTTAAGTTAATTTGAGCAGGGTACTAAGCAAAATGGGCTCAAAATGATACAAGAAATGAAGATTTGAGGATTTGAAAGGGTTGGTGCTATGTTAGCGCCCCTCACTAAGTCCCAAACATCAGAGAAACAAATCTCAATCTGGTGCTATGGTTGGGCCAATGTGTCAGACCTTATCTGGAGCTCAAATTGTTGTAAATTTGACTAAGACTGTGGCGAGATAAGAGAGGCGGCGCGCCAGATCCATTCCGTGATGAAAAATGCTGATTTTATAGCCATGTTTTGAAGGGCAGAAACGTCATTTGAAGCGCTCATCTATAAATATAAGCCTTAGGTCGTTTGTTATGTAGTTTTTGACTTGTTAAGAAGTTTTGGACTTCTTTAAAGCAGTCTTAACTCATTTTTTTATTCTGTAGTTTATTCATTAAATCTTGTAAGCCATTTGGAAGGAAGACAAGGTTCTACAACTAGGTTTTTCTCTTCTTTATTTCAGATTTTCGCATGATGATAACTAAGTATTTGTTTTTTCGCTTATCTATGAGTGGCTAAACTCATATTCTAGGGTTGTGTCCATGGTAAATGGTTGATTGTTTGACAGTCTAAATAAACTTAATTTTGATTCTTATTTTATGGTTATTTTTATTTATTTATGTTAATTTATCATTTATGAGATTGATCACCTTGTAATTAATCTATCGTCTTTTAATTGATCCTGGGAAAGGGAATCGAAAGGGTTAAAACTAAATACAGAATGAAAATTCAAAGACCTTTGAACCCATTGGAGATCGGATAGAAATTGTTGTTGAGGATTGGGATATACCCTTCAACCTCATTTACTTGAAATACAAGAGGCATAATCATCGTTTCATTGTTCTCCTGCGACCATTAGGATATAGGCATTAGGGTTCATGAAATAGGTCTTGAATGAAACGAATAGTGGCAAAAATGGGATAGTAACTTGAAACTAACAACTGTAGGAAGGATCATGCTAGTTTAATTACGTCTGAAAAACTCAACGTGAAACCAACCAAGTGTCATTGCCTAGTCTGTCATCATTATCAAAATACAATCCAGCTTATATTTATTTTAGTTAATTTTTACATTTGAAGTTTTAGTAGTTTAATTTTCCAAATCAATCTTCATTTTACTTGTTTCGTAGATTAGTGAAATCAAAGTACAACCTTATAATGATTAAATTGACAAGTCCCTATGGGAATGATATCTGGACTTAACAATCCTATATTACTTGACGACCACGTGCGCTTACGTGTGCTTGGGTGACATCAAGTTTTTGGCACCGTTGTCAGGGACTTGAATATTGTTTAATCATTTGTAGGTTAGAATTTTGTTTCGCAAGTCTATATTTTCCGTTTGTTTCTTATTTTTGTTGAAGTTCACAGGGTTTTTTGCCTAAGTGTATGCCAAGCACAAGAAGTCAAGGACCAACCTTAGCTTCTCTTGATCCTGAAATAGAGAGAACCTTTCGAAGGTTAGTTATGGAAAACATTGGGCAAGCAGCAGGTGAAGAGAATGAGAGAGTTCCAGTGATGCAATTTTCTAGGCCGAATGTGGAGAATGCTTCTACAGAAATTGTGAAATCAGCCATCACTGGGAATTTCAGCTGAAAGAAGGGACTATCCAATTGGTCCAAAACACTTGTTAATTTCAGGGCAAGCTAAACGAGGATCCCCACAGGCATCTGATGACGTTTGTAGAGCTAAGTGAAAACTTCCATTACCATAACATGTCAGATGAATATGTCAAGTTAACTCTGTTTCCGTTCTCACTAATCGGAGAGGCCAAGGAGTGGCTTTAAAATGAGCCAGAAGGATCCATCACCACTTTGGAGATCCTCTCCAATAAGTTCATCAATTGGTTTTTCTCTTCAAGAAGAACTAAAAAACTGAGGGGAAAGATCTCTGGATTCATATAGAAAGATGGAGAAACACTAGCTCAGGCATAGGAACATTACAAGGGTTACTTGAGGGATTGTCCACGCCACATGCAACTTAAGGAGATAATTGAGCACAACTTCATTGAGGGTCTGAAACCCGAATCTAAGATACTCCTTGATGCTACCGCACAAGGACAGATTTTGTCTAAAAGTTATGATGAAATTGAGGCTCTCTTGAACCTCATGTCTGTGGGGAGTCAGAATTATTAGGATTCGGGCAGAGGATTTGCAGTAGCAAAGGTGCCAGGAATGCTTGAGGTAGATGGTGTAGCGGTAATCAGGGTAGACATTAGCCAGTTGATGTGATCAGTAAGTTAGTGACCACACTAGCAGGAGGCCAAGTGCAGCAGGTACAATAGGTACAAATCCCACCACCATCATATGAGGCATGTGGAGAAGGCCACGCCTATTTAGGTTGTCCTATTAATCTTGAGTCTATATATTTTGTGCGACAACAATGTCGTGGTGGAGGTTTTGCAGGTAATGGCTATAATCAATGGTACCGAAATGGAGCAAATCCCCCAAAGGAATGGAATCAAAACTTCCAAAGGCCCGAACACACTTATCAAAGGCCATAGAGTCAGCAGCAGAACAGTTCTTGAGGAGACAATAAAGTGATGGATGGTGTAGCAGGCACAAGTGGTAAATGAAATGCAAAAATCCATCCATGAGCTTGAAAGGCAAATGGGGAAATTGGCCTTACAGTAGAATAACAGACCACAGGGGGCACTCCCGAGTAATACTAAAAGAACCCCAAGGAAAATGTAAATGTTATTTCCTTGCGCAGTGTTAAGGAACTAGGTGAATTGATCCCCAAAGAGGAAAAGACAAAAGGAGCAGATTGTGATGGGTTGATAGGAAGTGGGTGATCCATGTCAAGAAAAATCAGAAATTGTAGTAGCTAGACCACCTCCCGCATTTCCTCAAAGGTTGAAGAAAAAGACAGACAATATAGCCTGTAGTAAGTTCCTTGAGATTTTAAAACAGGTTCATGTTAACTTACCTTTGGTGGAGATTTTTCAAGATGTTCCGAAATATGCCAAGTATTTAAAAGATATTGTAGCAAATAAGAATAGGCGAATGGAGTTTGAAACTGTAGCATTAACAGAGGAGTATAATTTGTTGGTGCAGAATAAAATCCCTAAAAAGTTGAAGGACCCTCAGAGTTTCACAATTCCAGTGACCATCAAAAGCAGAGAAGTTGGGTCAGCTTTGTGTGATTTGCACGCTAGCATTAATCTGATGCCTGCATCCTTGTTAAGAACATTGGGGCTAGGCGAACCAATGCCCACCACAGTGACCTTACAGCTGGCAGATAGGTCCATTGTTCACCCGAAAGGAATCATTGAAGTTCCTTATTAAGGTAGGAGCTTTCATCCTGCTAGTGGACTTTATAGTCTTGGACTATGAAGCAGATGCAGTTGTTCCCCTTATTTTGGGTAGAGAATTCCCAGCCACCGCAGATGCTGTAATAAAGGTGAAATCAGGCAAGGCAAGGTGAAATCAGGCAAGGTGACCATGATAGTGGATGAAAACCATTATGGAAATTAAACTGGAATTGTCCCATACAAACTTAGAGCAATATCTATCATAAAATAATCCTCTAGGCAGAGTGTTGGTATATGAGGAAGAACAGATAAAGGGGTCAGAGAGGCAGAATGTGTAGTAGAATTAGATGCCACCAGTTTATACCTCTGGAGAGATATTCCTGCAGAGATACTTGACAAATCTCCAAATTGGGAGAAGCTGAAGCCCTCTATTGAGAAGGAACCAGTTCTTAAATTAAAACCCCTCCCCTCTTATTTGAAATATGCATATTTAGGCAGTGATAATACACTGCCTGTGATAATATCTTCTATGTTGAATGATGAACAGGTTAGCAGGTTGCTAGAAGTACTAAGGCGGCATATAACAGCACTGGGATGGACAATAGCTAACATAAAAGGAATAAGTAGTTCCTTTTGCCTGCATAAGATACTTTCTTGAAGAAGGAGCCAGAATTTGTTTAACATCAGCGAAGACTGAACCAAATCATGAAAAAGGTGGTCAAGATGGAGATTATAAAGTAGCTAGATGCAAGCGTCATCTATCCAATTTCAAACAGTCATTGGGTGAGCCAAGTTCAGTGTGTTTCGAAAAAGAGGGGAATGACTGTGGTGTGTAATGATAGGTATGAATTGATCCCCCAAAGAATAGTTACAGGATGGAGAATTTGTATTGACTACCGAAAGCTCAATGCAGCCACTAGGAAGGATCACTTTTCCTTGCCTTTCTTGGATCAAATGCTAGACAGGTTAGCTGGGCATGATTACTACTGCTTCTTGGATGGGTATTCAGGCTACAATCAGATTATGATTGCACAAGAAGATCAGGAGAAGACGACCTTCACCTATCCTTTCAGCACCTTTGCATTCTGAATGATGCTGTTTGGATTATGAAATGCTCAAGGAACATTCCAGAGATGTATGCTGGCTATATTTACGAACATGGTGGAGAAATATGTGGATGTGTTCATGGATGATTTCTCATTCTATGGGAATGACTTCGATAATTGCTTGAATCATTTGGATGTTGTACTAGCAAGATGTGAAGAGACTAATCTTGTACTGAATAGGGAGAAATTTCATTTCATGGTACGTGAAAGGATAGTCTTGGGCCATAAAATTTCAAAGGCGGGTATTGAGGTTGACAGAGCTAAAGTTGAAGAAATTGAAAAACTGCCACCCCTGGTCTCAGTTAAAGGAGTGCGCAGTTTCTTAGGACATGCGGGGCCTTTTGAAGGTTCATCAAAGATTTTTCAATAAATTCAACACTGTTCAAGCTCTTAGAGAAATATGTGAAGTTTGAGTTCGATAGGGATTGTGTGCAGACTTTCAACACATTAAAGGATAAGTTGACAATAGCTCTAATTATTATTGCCCCAGATTGGTCACTAGCATTCATTGTGATGTGTGATTCTAGTAATTATGCGATAGGAGCTGTTTTGGGAAAGAATAGAGGGAATTATACGGTGATCGAGAAGGAGTTATTGTCTATGGTGTATGCATTTGACAAGTTTCAAGCGTACCTAATAGGGACAAAGGTGAAGTTTATACTGATCATGCCACAATCAGGTACCTTTTTGCAAAGAAGGATGCCAAGCCCGGACTCATTTAATGGATATTATTACTACAGGAATTCAACATTGAGATCAAAGATAGGAAGGGCACAGAAAACCAAGTGGCAGATCACCTATCCAGGTTGGAGGACAGAAGGCATATTGACTATGAGATTAACATAGTGGAGACCTTTCCTGATGAGCATTTATTTGTTGCGCATAGCTAGGAGTTTCCATGGTATGAAGATATGGTAAATTTCTTAGTTAGTGGGGTGTACCCACCTGGTGTGAACTCAGAAAAGAAGAGAAGATTACTACATGACAGCCGATTCTACATATGGGATGAACCCTTCTTATACAAGATAGGTCTTGATCAATTGGTTAGAAGATGTGTTCCTGAGGGAGAGGTGACTCAATTTCTAGAAAGATGTCATTCTTCACCATATGGTGGACATCATAGGGGAGATAGGACCGCAGAAAAATCCTGCAGGCTGGGTTTTATTGGCCTACTCTGTTCAAAGATGCATACCTGTTCGCAAAATCATATGATAATTTCCAGAGAATAGGGAACATTTCTAAAAGGTAGGAGATGCCTCAGCAAGGCATTATGGAGGTAGAGGTGTTTGATTGTTGAGGAATTGACTTCATAGTGCCCTTCATCCCTTCAAATGGGAACAAGTATATCTTGGTGGTAGTTGATTATGTATCAAAGTGGGTAGAAGCTATAGCACTTCCTACCAATGATGCCAAGGCTGTAACTCATTTCTTGAGAAAAAAACATATTTACCTGCTTTGACACACACAGGGCCATCATCAGTGATGAAGGTACACATTTCTGCAACCGACTTTTCAATAATCTATTGGCTAAATACAATGTGAAACACAAGGTAGGCCACTACTTATCATTTGCAAACCAGTGGATAGGTGGAGGTATCAAATCAAGAAATCAAAAGAATTCTTGATAATACCATGAGCACAAATTGAAAGGATTGGTCAAATTAAGTTGGATGATGCATTATGGGTTTGTCGAACAGCTTTCAAAACTCCTATTGGCACCTCAAAATATAAAATAGTTTTTGGAAAAGTGTGTCACTTATTAGTTGAGTTGGAGAACAGAGCATATTGGGCCATACATAAGTTGAATATGGATTTGGAAGTTGCTAGAGAAAAACAAATGTTTCAACTACATGAGTTGGATGATTTCAAGTTCAGTACTTATGAAAATGCCAAAATGTACAAAGAAAGGATAGGAGAGGACATGACAAACGCATTCAACCTCGTGAGTTTCAGTAAAGGAAATTGATATTACTATACAATTCAAGGTTGAAGCTATTTGGTGGAAAGCTGAGATCAAAGTGGCCAGGACCATTTGAAATAGTAAGTGTGAATGCACATGGTGCTGTGGAGTTGAAACTCTTGGGGTCTGACAGAACCTTCTTGGTTAATGATCAAAGGGTGAAGCATTATTATGAGGGAAATTGGAACAGAGAAAAGACATCAATTTTAATGCAAAATGATTAAAGGGTCTTGCATCGTGCCACGATGTTAAATCAACCGCTGGTTGGGAGGCAACCCAATATGTAAAAATATAACTGTCTTATTTGTATATATAGTGTCACTATTTATTTTTCTTTTGCAGAAAGGGGAAGTCTGAGTACCCGAAATCAAAATCTAAGGAGCATGGTCTTGAGCCTAAGTGTAGGGTCATGTGACCTATAAATCCAAAAGACATGCTGATACCTAGGCCCTAGAGGGCCCCAGAGAGTATTTTCTCACTCTACTCTGATCTCTATTTTAGTTGCTCCAAGGATAGAGAAAATCTTTAAGTGTAGGGTGAGGGTATGTCTTCCTAGTTTTGAGGTTAAGGGTGAGTACGCCATCATATTTTGTTTGAAAATTTTACAAATCGGCATATCTCACCCACCCTCCGAGTTTTCTTATGGCCTTGCTTTTTTCTGAACGGGAGCCCTTTGAACCAGGTAATTTTTTGTTTTGTTTTGTTTGAGTCGTTGTAGTAATACAGTAATGATGTTTCCCTATGATAGATGGATGATGACCGTCTTAAGGGAAGTTTCGCCACATTTTTTTTAGGATTGAGTCGTAGGTCATCCACTTGTATGCATGTTGATATTCTGCTTAGCTACTATGCTAGAGTAAATAGAGTGGTCATCTTGATTGTATGAGTTAGAATCCATGATAGGCGTACATATTTATTTAATTTGACTCAACATATCCTTAGGGCTTAATTCTGAATTTAACTTATCATTCAATATGATTGTGTAAATTTGTAGCTGTAGAAACTGATTAGATTCTTGTTGCCATGAGAGGTGAGCTGAATTATTTTGTATATATATATTGTAGAATCTAGAACTTGTCTTAATGTATGTAGGATAACTAGTTGGTATGGAGTTTAGAGATGATCAATGCACTTCTTTGAAGAAGCCAATCTTTTTCCTCTAATTGTTTTAACTTTCTAGTCATTCTCCCTAGTTATCCCCTTTGAGCCTAAAAGTCTTATTCTTTCTTAGCCTCAATAGTAGCTTAATCCCTCTTGTTGTGAGAGCTCATATTTATTGATCCAAAGTAGTCTTAGGCATTTTAAAACTTGGAAGTAAAGGTCCACCGAAGTATAATGTTGACGGAGAAAGAAAAAGTTGTGGTAAGAAAAAGAAAAGTGAAAGAAGGGTGCCCATAAAAATTGTGTTGACTACTTGCTGCTAGGAAATTGAAAAAGAGAATTTTAATTGAAAAATCCTTAGTTATTCTATGGTTAGAAAACTAGAAGTCAAGTAGTGAAAAAAATGGGGGATGAGAAAAAAAGACAAGGGTGAGTAGAGGAAAGGTGAACAAGCAAGAAAGGTGAACAAGCAAGGAAAGAGGTTGTGGACAAGTAAAGTGAAATATTTCTTAAAAGTGCTTAGGGTTGTAGTCACTATAAAATGAAATATCAATTCTACCTGTCCCTTATCCGAAATTACAACCAAGAAAGTCCTTGTGATCTTAATCTCTTGAAGAAATTAGGTAGTCTTAACGTACATGAAGGGCAAGCCTATGGTATGTTGCATATGTGCATTACATCATTTGTGAGTGTGAGCATGTCTTACTTATTGTGTTCCATATCTTATATAGACGAAGTTGAAGATAGGAACATCACTAAAGTGAGGAGCATAAGAGGTCTAATTCGGTGTACTACTTGTTGCATGTGTCACACTTAATCATGTTGGCCCTTTGTGTTAAAAAGATGAGTCATTTATAGAGGTTTTGTGTTCTTAATTGTGAAATCTTTCTATGTGCTTTGTTGAGAATTGTTATATGATGATAAACCACTTTATATATGCTCTATGTTCGTTGGTTGAGTATGAGTTTATAGAGGTACCAAGTGTGATAGTGAAACATGATTTTAGGTATATTTTAAGGATTGTTCAAGGACGAACAATTGTTTAAGTGTGGGTGGTGATGTTGGGCATATTTTCATGGCCATTTGCCATGTTTTTACTCATATTTGATCATGTTTTCAGTTCATAATCTTAATTTATGCTTAAATTCATGTATGTGTGTGTTTTATACGCTAACAAATGATTTGAGTTGATTTGAGTAGGAAACTAAGCAAAATGGGCTCAAAATTATGCAAGAAATGAAGATTTGAGGATCTTACGGGGTTGGTGCTATGGTTGGCACCCCACACCAAGTCCTAAACTTCAGAGAAAAAAATCTCAGTCTAGTGCTATGGCTGGGGCAGTGTGCCAAACCCTATCTGGAGCTAAAATTGCTGGAAATTTGACTAAATTTGTGGCAAGATAGGAGGGACGGCACACCAGAGCCATTCCGTGACTAAAAATATTGATTTTAAAGTTAAGTATTGAAGGAAAGAAGCATCATTTGAAGGCTCATCTATAAATATAATTTTTAGGTATTTTGTTACGTAGTTTTTGACTTGTTAAGAAGTTTTGGACTTCTTTGAAGCAGTCTTTACTCATTTTTATTCTGTAGTTCGTTCGTGAAAGCTTGTGAGCCGTTTGGAAGGAAGACAAGGTTCTATAGCTAGGTTTTCTCTTCTTTACTTTGCATTTTCGCATGATGATGACTAAGTATTTGTTTTTCCACTTGTCTATGAGTGGTTAAACTCATATTCTATGGTTGTGGCAATGGTAAATGGTTGATTATTTGACAGACTAAATAAATTTAGTTTTGGTTCTTCTTTTATGGTTGTTTGTATTTATTTGTGTTAATTTATTATTTATGAGATTGATCACCTTGTAAGTAATTTGTTGGCTTTCGATTGAACTTGGGAAAGTGTCACGCCCCGCCTTGGGGGGTATGACTGGCACTTGGTGCCCTATTAGGACCTGGACTGCTACACTATTGTGCCTAAGCACATCTGGTGCCTGGCTGGCTCTATCTCAGATTCATGGCACTTGAAATTATAGTAATGCCAGCCCTATTAGGACACAGTTTGCTACCTTGTGTGCTAAGCACATACGGTGCTGGTAGCTCTGTCTAGATTCATGGAACAAGCCAGACTATATAGGCTGTAAATACGACTCACGTGCGATAGGCCTATAGCCACCTATAATATAACTTTAGCTAACCGGAGACATAATCATAAGGGGAACTGTGCGGGCCGACAAGGCCACCATGCTGTCTTAGTTATCTCTAACTCAATATAATGAATGCGAATATCTATGTGGCCAGAGCAAGGTCTGCCTCTTCATCTGGCCCATACAGCCAACCAAATCAACAAACACTAAGCAGTAGCATACGTATATTTTTGCATATGGCAAGCTGCAACTAACCACGAGTATATACACAATGCAAGCCTCTAAGAATCTTTGATAAGATGGTAGGGGCAAGGGGCTCAGGCCTACCGTCTTGTACAACAAAGAAAATGACCTACACCTACGGAATATCAAGCTCTGGATAGCAGGGGCGGTAGCTTATGTTGTTGAATCACGGGATCGCCTCCTGCGTCATGAGTACTGCCCCGAGCAAATGTCTGGCCCTTTGAATAGGCGTCGGTACCACTTATCTTAGAGTATGCAAAGCAAGACACATGCGAATATAAATAACATAACTAGCAACTCACGGAATAGCAGGAAAATATCTGAATCTGTAGAGCGATATAAGTGAATCGAGACCTTTACGCTCTTGTGATAGGGCGGAGGCGTACCTATCGGCGTGGCTATCTATTTGTCTATTAGCTACTATATAACATATAAGTACATATATAACAAACGAGAACCAATACCAACCCCCATAAGCCGGGAAGGTGCCAACTTGATCAAGCAGTGTATATACCACTGCCAGGTCAAAACCATCCAAAAATAGATCACTCACTCATCTACTAACTACAAGCACCTCCGCGCCGTCCCACGGGTCTCCGGCTCGGGCTAAGGCCTACGATATAAATAGCATGCAGTCAGGAGGACTCTTTTGTCTTGTATACGTGCTTTGCTTGCCTCCAAGAAACTCATTCACTGGCGCATGCGCACAGCAAGGATAAGCTATCTTTGCTATCTTGATCGGCACGATATAGGGAAAGCTTCATCCCATCTTAGATCCCTCACCCCAACCGGATGGCATACCCTCCTTGGAGTGACGTATACCCACCCTCTGAGTGGGTCGACACAGTTACTAACACAGGGGCAGCGAGGACGCTTAATAAGATGCCCTCATGACACAATCAAGTCTCAACAATCAATAATCACATATATAGCAAGCATGTTTAAGCTGAAAATACTATCTGTAATCCGATTTCTTATTCGAACTCTTTTCGTGTTATCTTGAATCGAGATCTTATCAGATTGTATGGCTATACGTAGCTAAGATCTTTATCGGCGTATGGCCTATCTGTGTAAGATACTATGCGGCTTGTATGGCTATGCGCAGCCAGAGCACTATGCATGCAACCAACTATCCCAGCCAAAGATATTATCGATTTATTTACTAGCTTTTTTATTACGAAAATATGTCATATTATTATAAAACATGCTTGCTAAACGCTGCGCTAAAGCTGAGTGCGAAATAATAATATCTCGCCATTTGGCCCTTCACAAACTTTTGGACTGAATATGATAAACCAACGCAAGACGAGGTTTGCGAATTCTACTACTTCAATATTCGACCTAAAATTCTATTACGGAGTTTGCGTTTTTATACTTAGGCTAAAGTTACTAACTGCCAGAGAAGAGCGCTTTACATACCTTCGCCCGGATTATCCAACTAGCAGGCGAAGCTGGTCGATCACTCAATTTTCTCCCAACCGCATTCACATATACATCAATTAAAACTACATATACCAAAATTAAGGAAGAAAACATCACTTCCATCCTCATTTTACGCCATGGCAAAACGCCGGCTTGATCGAAACTTGCTATTTCTGAAAGTCGGAAGGAAATATTCACTTTAGGCTAGAGTACATTGACACTAATTTGGAGCAATTCCACTTACCTTAGCTCGGTAGCGCAATGATTTGTGTGAATTATGACTAAATCCATTAGGAATGCTCCCTCTGCTAAATACCTGGGGTAATGCGAGGTTAATTTGAATTTGGACCGCGTTTGATACGTAATCGAATGATAATTATCAGGCCTGCGTACCCTGCGTTTTGTTTGTTCATTGGAAATTATAAGTGAATGAAGCAAAAAACGAATTTGAAGCTTATATATAATTGAGGACCTATAAGTAGCATTCTGGAATGCGGTTATAATCGCATTGCCTTGCGGCTTGAGCAAGCTGTCCGATCTTTCCACAAGGGCCTTTTTCTAGCATGTATGGCATTCTAAAACTCTTAACCAACATGCGAAGTAGGCCATCTATGTGTCAGAATTTTACGGGGTGTAACGAAAGGGAATTGAAGGGTTAAAAATAAATACAAGATGAGATATTCAAAAACTCTTGAACCCATTTGTGATAGGTTAGAAGTTGTTGTTGAGATAAGGGGATATGCCCTTCAACCCCATTTAGTTGCGAAATACAAGTAGGCATAATCTAAATTACGTTTTATTGTTCCTCCTGAGCCATAGGGATATTCAGGGTTCATGAAATAGTTCATGAATGCTAGGGATAGTGGTAATAAATCGGATAAATGCTTAACTCTGCTGTGTGGAAGAATCATACTAGTTTAATTACATTAACTCAACCTAAAACCAACCGATTAATCGATACCTAGTTTGTATCATTAGCGAAATACAATCAAGCATTTATTTTAGTTAATTTTACATTTGAAATTTTAGTAGTTTAATTTTCAAATCAATCTTCATTTACACCATTTCGTAGATTAGTGAAATCAAAGTACAAACCTGCGATTAAATTGAAAAATTCTGTAGGTACGATATCTAAACTTAACAATCTTATATTACTTGACGATTACGTGCGCCGGTAGCGTCAACCTTAATGACCATTAAGGCCGTGTCTGTCAATGAACGGCATATAGCGTATTAATTTAAATTCTTTTTTGTCACTTATTTTGATTAACATTTATCTTGTGATTAGGTTCTGGTCTCTAAAAATATGAGGATATTCATAATGGCACTAATTACTTATTACATGAATGTGGATACTAGCTAGGATGGATTTGTCAGCTCCGACTGAGCATTTATAAACTCACTATTGAATTTTATAGATGAAGGAATGTCTTTTTTCTTGTTTTCTTTTTTCGGCTGAGAGAATGTCATTTTCTATGAGAGTGGTATCTTTCATTGTCCATGATTTATTCTTCTTATTTTCTCTCTTTAGTTTTTAAATTAATTAATTAAAAGCCAGCTGTAAAAAGTTCATATGAATATCTACAAGGAAATCTGGTTCAAACATTTAGATGTAAATTGTAAACTAATGGAGTAGAGTGGATTTACCCATTTCTTCGACAATTTATTTAAGGGGGGGTGTCGTTATACATTTACCATCAGTAAATATTACTTATTTCTTGGTTTCTACTATATATCCCTTTTCATTTGCTTTGGCAAATCAATCATGAACATGATCAATTACTTAGGGGGTCCACACACCCATTTTTGAACGAAGGAATAAAAAGTGAAATATCACTATAAATAAGGGCAACAGCCAACATGCATGCATCGCCCAAAGAAAATCCAACGATAGCAATTTACTAAATTGGGTACTTAGGAATATATCTCGGTCCTTGGATGCCAACCAGACATTGTAATCTTCAAAATATACAATAATTACAAATGAGATGGATCATGTTAATGACGTGAATAGGGAGAAAAAAAAGAACAATATAATAAATTGTATTTATTGATATTTATGTAGCAATAATAGTGGAAAAGAGTTATTATAGTTCTTTTAGGGTAAGAAGAAAGTTTTATAGTCCTATTCGAATAGAAAAGTGTCCTAGACTATAAAAGAAAATGATATTATGAATATTATTGAAAAGAAGAAGAAAGGAAATTTTTTTCCAAAAGTATGTCTCTTATTTTGTTTTCCGCGTCTATTCCAATACTAAATCAGATTCTATGATATTGGTAGAAAATCAAAAGTTTTCACACTTTGCGCCAATTGAAATTGGCAGCTAACTAATGATATACATAAAAAATAATCACGTTGAGAGAATGGTGCAAAAATATTACAAATTTAAATAGGTGCAAGCAAATATAGAGCAAGGCGAGAATTTTTTTCTCTAAAAAGTTAGAAAAGTTGAAAAACAAGATTGAAAGTTGATTATAAGTGAATAAATAATTGAAAGTTGATGAGAAAGTGCGCTGACAATTGGAGCAAATTATTGGAAGAAATTGCTCCAACAATTGAAATGTTTAAGGAGAAAGTGCTCCAACAATTGAAGGCTGAAAAGAAAGTGTGTCAACAATTGAGGGTTGATGAAAGTGCATCATGGTGAAATATTGGAGAGAAGTGCTCCAATGATTGAAGGTTGAAGAAAAAATTATTAAACAAATTGAGAAAGTTGTTACAACAAGTGCATCAATGGGAGTTGAAGAGAAAATACTTCAATAATATTTAGAGAAATTTGGATTACGCATGGATGCCCTCGAATCATGTAGATTGAATGTGAATATACTCTCCATCCTTTAATGTTACACTTCGGATCGGACAATAAAATTCTGAATAAAAAGAATGTCTAAATCAGGGCCTTGATGGGATGTTGATGAATGGAATGAAGTCCCATCAAATGAGGCGAGATCCCTAGACTCCTAATGAGGTTGGGCTTGAACAACTAGGAAGAGAAATTTCTCCAGAAAATGTGTCTTTTGTTCTTTGTTTCCCCATCGAAGGACGGAAAATGAAAATGAGAAAAATTAAATGAAATCCTATCGAGAGAAAGAACATATGGAAAGGTCCCAAAAGAAAATCAGATTTGAATCTCATCAGAGGAATAAATAGGTCGTGGTAAAGTCGAAGCTGTGAGTCGGTTTAGGTTGTGCAATTATGTTGCGAAATAAAAAAAATTGTTAATAAATACACTCACTCCTTGATAGACTTTAGGAATTTTATTACAACACATGAAGGAGGGCGCGTCCTTAGGGTAGTATGTTATTTGAAGAAAAAGTAAGGACAAAGAATAATAATGCGAAGGGATTGTAACCTCCAATTATATGGATAGTGTGATTCGGACTGGCCGGGTTGTCCCACTAACCCGGATATTATTTATTGGGTGGTTTGGCCATAAAAATTCACCACGTATCATAAAGATAAAAAACGGCTCGTAGTCTCTTGCTCTTGCGCAAGGTAGAATCTTGGTTGATGACTATGACCATTTATGAATTGAAATGGTTGAAACGTACTTTGAATAGTTTGAATATGTACCATGAGTATTCGATTAGTGTGTATTGTATCAGACAAGCGACACTATATACTTAAATGAATTTGGTGCTATAAAAGAACCAAACACATGAGAATTGATTGTGTTATGTTAGGATGAGTTGTTGGTTGATCGTGTGTCTCCCAATTTCATTTTCACGAATGAACGGTTAGTTGATATTTTTACAAAATCATTGAGAAAGTCACGGTATGAAGATTTGCTTGGTAAGTTGGACATTGAGGATCCTCATGCTCCAACTTGAGAGGAAGGAAGGGTTAATGGGTGACCATGAAGGAAAAGGAAGAAAAAAATATAATAAATTATATTTATGGTAATTATATAACTATAGTAATTGAAAAAAAATTATTATAATTCTATCGGGACAGCGAAATAACTATTGTAGTTCTATTGAACGGAAAAATCAGAAAGCAGTACTCTAAAAAAGATGGTACTATGAATATTGAAAAACTAGAAGAGAAATTTTTTTTCCAAAAATGCATCTCTTATTCTTTATTTTCGCATCTTTATTTTAACAATCACAATACAAATTACAGTAGCCTCTTAGTCACTACTCACTACTATTATATACTATTTTAAGTATTTCTTATTGATGGAAGAAGCTCAGAAATTTAAGTTTAGGGTTCAAGATTTAATATATATATATATGTATGTATGAAAAATAATTTTTAATTTATATATTTACAGCATAACTTTAATATATATAATATAGTTTTTGATGAAAAATATTGACTATGGCCACCTTTTATTTATATATGACTACATCACTGTCCTATTAATTATATAAACATACATACCATATTATTATCTTTTATTTGAATTAGGGGAAAAATATTTTGATATGCTTTTAGCACAAATTCTAAAATATCTTGATATTTTAGCCTCATTTTATGCTTTCCTTAGTCTTATCAACTCCACTAATCTAAAGTATTCTTCTTTTTGGGTGCAATCCACAAATACTCCCTCAGAGACCATTTTAATGATTATGTACTCATCTCATTTTCTATTTATGGTGAATGTATTTCTTACTGAAGTTAGGGTTTGTAACTGTTACCAAGTAAGATTTTTCCCCTATAAATAAGGGTTTCCATTTATTGTATAGAAGACCATATAATCCCTTTAACTCCTCAAGAGGATCCCATCAAGAGAAATAAGAACTTCTCTCCTTCTCTCTTTCTCTACAATATTCTTTTTCTTTCTTTATTATTTCTGCCAAGATTATCGATGCAGTCTCTGTAAACCTCATGGTAGAGAAAATCAAGATTTCTTTAAAAGTGAAGGTTGAAGTATTTCTTGATATTTGTGTCCTTTACTAATAAGAATATCGATTTTGTTTATGGATGCGAGAAGACTTATTGATTCACTTGGAAGTCATGCTTATAATTGTTCGAGGAAGAACAAACATTGTGAAAATATATTTGTTCGGTAGAACAATATTTTTGAATATCCATTAATGAGCAAGGAATGAGAATTTGCAAAAGGATGTATGATCACTAGAAGTGATAATATTTTTAGAGGCTTGTTACAATTACAACTGAAAATATGTAAGAGAAATCATCTATGTTATATGCATACCTCGATTTGCTCCCGAAGTAGCAATATCTTAAAAGAGGTTTTAAGTTATCATACCTTATGTGGTTAAGACATATTTAGATGATCATGTTCCATTCCTGAAGAATGAGAAATTGAGAATTTTTTATAAATATTACAAATATAGATCTAATACAGATCTAGTCCCTGGAGTGAATGTGACAATACTTAATAAAATCTTAAAATTTACTCCCGAAGTAGTAAATATGAAATTTACTTCCAAAGCAAAGCATCAAAAATCCATATGGATGCAATGGGTCTTAGAGACACCATTAAAAGTGAAAACAAAGCATCAAAAATACATATGGGTGCAATGGGTCTTGGAGACACCATTAAAAGTGAAAACAAAGCATCAAATCAAGATTGTGCTAATGCTATGATATTCTTGCATCATCATCTTGACGAAATTCTTAAAATTGAATATCTCACGATTAAGGATTCACTTGTTTTGTGGAATAGCCTAAAAGAAAGGCATGACCACCTGAAGATGGTCATCCACCCAAAGGCACGATATGATTGGATCCATCAAGACTATAAGTCTGATCATGAGTATCGCTCATCAATATTCAAAATTGTTTCTAAGTTGAACTATGGAGAAACTATAAATGATGTTGATATGATTTGAATATGTGGTAGTATACAAAATTAACTGAGAGCTCCTAAGAGCTAATGTATTACTACACCTCAAGGAATGAAATTGTTGTAGTAAGTCTCAAAAGGAAACTTATAAGTTTCAAGGACATTGAAAAAATGAGACTATAAATTATGGAAAGATCTAATATCTTCATGCTACTACAATTGAAGCGGTTTATAAATATTTATGTAAAAGATTACCCGCCGGTTTTTTTATTTGTAGTACATATAATTATGGGTATGATGATGAAAACACATACGAAAGTAAACTAGAAGTTTACCGAAATAAGTTGGCATAACCTATTGTCCATCCCGGCTCAAATGTGATGCAAAAATAATTGAGAATTCACGTATGCTATATGTTGAAGAAATAAAAGATTCTTCAAGAATTCTCTTGTGTTGCTTGTTCTCATGATAGAATGATCTTGACTACCTAAGATTGAAATTATATTCCCTAAAAATTTTGAACTTATAAAAGGGTGAATATGACCATTCACCTACCATGTGAACCGTTTACAATAGATGCATCTATGCAATGGTCACATGTGTTTTGAGTATCAACTTGCAATTGATTTTTGTAAGGTTGATTGCTCGAATTATTAAATTAAGATATAGTTCCAAATTAGAAATCATGTTGATAATGCTGATTCATATCTATATTGGTTTAGCAAAAATTGTATCCTCCACTATAGCTAAATCATTGATTATGAGAATAAAACTCCCAAATAAAATTTGGTATGAGATATGTTTATTTAACATATAAAACACTCTTGTGAATGCATCAAGCCAACAAGGTTCCCTTATCACAATTGATTCAGGGTCAGGAATCGAATAATTCCATCTAAAAAATTAAATGTGCGATATATGATTCAATTGCTCCACCACAACGCACAAAGATGGGTCCCCAAATGAGCTTGGGGGTAAATGTTAGTTTTTCTAACATTAGGGGAAGAAGTGATTAGCAACTCGAAAATAGAGTGTGGATGAATTACTCCGCATCCCTGAAAAAAAGAGTGAACTTAAAGTTCAATAGATAATTCACTTGCAAAATATTGCAAATCAATTGTCAGATATATTTGCTAACTCTATTTTATAATCTCAATGGGTAAATGCTCCAATGAAAGGTCCTTGAAAGACAAGGTCTATGGGACGCCCAAGCGTGATAGACCAAACAGCCTAAATATAGAACTCCTTGAAGAAGGAGAGGAGCAAATGATTAAGATGGTCATAATGATAAGGCAAGTGCTTTAAGAAAGCACCACGACATAACACTTCATAAAACCTTGGCAAAGGTCTGCCACCAAATCAAATGACGTAAATGAAGAGATCTCAATAAGTTATGTCGCATTGGAACTAATATCAAAATGATCGTCAATGATACTCTTGATACAATATACGCAATATTATAAAAAGATTGTGAGGATCTGAATTCTACATCTATTAAAGCATGTTGATGTAGAAACAATTATTAAGTGAAATGATGCGTATTGGTTGCCGTGAGTTTATTGGACCTATGTCCGACACTAGAAGATGTCACGCATTTAAATACTAATGAATGTTATCACTTGACAAAATTTGTATGAAAATCCCCTCGAAGGATTTAAAATGCCCGAAGCATATCAATTCAAAGTCTCGAGAAATGTATTCAATTAGATCGCAGCATCACAAATAAGCCAAGCAACTGACGCATGTGGTATAACCGTCTTAGTGAATATTTATCTAAGGAAGGTTACATAAATGATGAAATTTGCCCATGTGTTTTTATAAAGAAAACAACATCGGAGTTTGTCATACTTACTGTTTATGTAGATGACATAAACCTTATTGGAACTCCAATAGAGCTTCGAAAGGCAATTGATTATTTTAAAGAAGGAATTTGAGATGAAAGACCTTGGAAAGACAAACATTATGTCTTGCATGAAAATTGAACATTTGAAAATGGTGTCTTTATTCATCAATTTACCATACGTAAAAGTGTTGAAAGATTTTTATATGGATGGTGCATATCCATTAAGTACTCCGATGGTTGTTTGATCACTTACTGTGAATAAGGATCCATTCCGACTCAAGAAAGGAATGAGGAAACTTGATCCCGAAGTACCATATCTTAGTGATTGATGGCACTAATATATCTTGCTAATACTACAAGGCATAACATTTTGTTAATTTATTAGCAAGACGATCTTGTTGGTTATGCTTAATGCCGGGTATTTATCCGACCCACACAAAGCTCGATCTCAACCGGCTACTTGTTCATGTGGAGGTACCGCAATATCTTGGAGATCTACAGCGCTTCGTAGCTACTTCATCAAACATAGCCGAGATAATAGTTATTCATGAAGCAAGCCGAGAATGCGTGTGGTTAAGGTCCATGATATGATCTCATTAGAGAAAATGTGGTTTGAAATGTGACAAAGTACCCACAATTTTGTATGAATATAATACATGCATAGCACAACTAAAGGAGTGATTCATAAAAGGAGATAGAACGGCTAATTCCGCCAAAGTTTTTCTACACACATGAGCTCCAAAAGAAATGCACATCACCAAAACAAATCTGCCTAAGTGACAATGTGGTCGATTTATTCACCAAATCTCTACCAACCCAACTTTCAAGAAGATGGTGTAGAAGATCGATGCAAAATTCAAGGATGTTCTTTATTTAGGGGAGTTAATACGCTGCTGTACTCTTCTTTTTCCTTTACTTAGGTTTTGTCCTAATCGGGTTTTCCTTATAAAGTTTTTAATGAGGCAAACTAAAATGTGTATTATTAGATATGTGTACTCTTTTTCCTTAACTAGATTTTTTCCCACTAGGTTTTTTTCTAGTAAGGTTTTAACGAGGCACATTATCTATCAAATAGACATCCAAGGGGGAGTATTATAAATATATTTTCTATTTATGGTGAATGTCTATTTCTTACAAGGAAAGTTAGGGTTTGTAACTTTGTTACCGAGTGTTTTCCCTATAAATAAAGGGTTCTTCTTCAGAGAATACCTTATAATTCCTTTAACTCCTCAAGAGGATCCCATCAAGAGAAATAAGAACTTCTCTCCTTCTCTCTTTCTCTACAATATTCTTGTTCTTTCTTTATTATTTCATAACAGATTAGATATATTAAAAATAATTGTTTCAAAATATTTGCTAGTTTCAAAATTTAAGAGATAATTGATCATGTTTTTTCAATTCTACCCTTAGTATTTAAAGTCATTCTAAAATGTGAAAAAAATTATTATTGTATGTTTTCAAAAAATTAATAGTGTTATATTAGTCAAATTACTATTCCTATTAATTTTTTTCTTGATAAATATACAAATTTTATTTTAACAATTAAAATAGAACAGTGAAAATAGTTCTTGATCATATACATAGACAATTACCTAAATTCGATTTCATGTTTTCATTTTGATAGTTCATCTTAGTCTTAGTTTCACATTGACCCTTCAATCTTATTCAAAATATATCTATTAAACTATTTGTGCTAACATAACAAGAAAAGTGTTCTGCACTTTCCTTAAACACGTAAATGAATCCAATATAATTATTGGAATAAAAATTATGTTTCGATTAATTTCATTACAAAAGATTTAAAAAAAAAATTACAAATCAAAATCTTATATTATTTTTACTAAATTATGCAAGTTTCATCGCTGACAAAATATAATTTGCTAGTTTAGCTTAAATTAGTTTATGCTAAATCATTATTTATATTACATTAAAATCGTTAGGGATCGTTTGATTATGGGTTAGAATTATGCATGTATTAGTAATACATAAATTAGTTATGAGAAAATTCATATATTATTTTATGCAGGGATTAATTG
>JACEIK010000073.1:603781-616490 GCA_018107945.1 Datura stramonium | reverse complement strand
ATACATGAATAACTTTTATTCTATTTGAAAACTAAATAATGTATAAAAGTAGTACATGAATAACTAAGTTATTCATTTATTAATTTGAGTCTTATCCAATAAGCAAACAACCCCTTAGTTTTCTTCTGAAGCTTTCATATATTATTTTTTGTTATCGATTTTGTTTAAGTTATAACTTATAGCTCTTCAGGTTTTTTCTTTAATTGTAACTAATGTGGGAAGAATAATTCAAAGTTATAGGAGACCAATAGTCTGTTTGGCCAAATTTCTCAAATCAATTTATTTTAAAAAAGATTTTTTCAAAAATACTTATCAAAAAAGTACTTTTGGTGAGAAGCAGTTTGTGTTTGACAAATAAAATTAAAAAGCACTTTTGAGTAGCAATTAGTGTTTGGCCAAACTTTTGAAAAGCACTTCTAAGTGTATTTTTCACAAAAGGCATTTTAAATAAGTGCTTTTTGGGAGAAGCTACTATTTTTAGCTTCTAAATAATAGCTTTTTCTACTCCCTAAAAGCACTTATTTTCTTCCAAAAGCTTGACCAAACACTTTTTTTTTAAAAAAATAAGCACTTTAAAAAAAAATCTGGTCTCCTAAAGTTTGGCCAAACAGGCTAGAAATTTATTTAAGATTTGATATTTAATAATTTATTTAATCCATATTTAGTTAGAATTTATTTGTCAAAATAATAAATTTTCTGTTCTAGTCTAATTTGGTCTTCTAATATTATAAATAAGAGTGTTCTGTCATATATTTTCTTGTGGTGTGAGAATAGTGGGAAATGTGGAGAATTATTTGAGTTTGTAATTCTTTGATACTTTGATACTTGATGATTTATAACATGCTTGGTCAAGCTTATGGGAGGCCAAAAATGCTTATTTTTTCTAAAAAATGCTTTTAAAAAAAAGTGTTTGGCCAAGTTTTTGAGAGAAAATAAGTGTTTTTAGGGAGTAGCAGAAGCTGTTTTTCAAAAGCTAAAAAAAATAGTTTCTCCCCAAAAACACTTATTTGAAAGACACTTTTGTGAAAAATATACTTATAACATGTTTGGCTAAGCTTCTAGGAGATCAAAAGTGCTTATTTTTCTTAAAAAGCACTTAGTTTTAAAAAATGAGGTGTTTGGCCAAGCTTTTGAGAGAAAATAAGTGCTTTTAGAAAGCAGCAAAAACTGTTTTTCAGAAGCTAAAAAAAGTAGCTTCTCCCCAAAAGCGCTTATTTGAAAATCACTTTTGTAAAAAATACACTTAGAAGCACTTTTTAAAAGCTTGGTCAAACACTAATTATTGCTCAAAAGTGTTTTTTAAATTTATTGGTCAAACACAAACTGCTTTTCACCAAAAGTACTTTTTTATAAGCACTTTTGGAAAAAGCATTTCTCAAATAAGCTGATTTGAGAAGCTTGGTCAAATATGCTATTAAAAGGACTTTTCAAAAGCTCGGTCAAATACTAATTGTTGCTCAAAATTACTTTTTAAATTTATTGGTCAAACACAAGTTGTTTATCACCAAAAATACTTTTTTAATAAGCATTTTTGCAAAAAATACTTCTCAAAATTAGCTGATTTGAGAAGCTTGGCCAAACAGGATATTAGAAAGAGAATTATAGCATATCTTTCCATACTTTTGAGAGGCGAAAAGTGCTTATTTTAATAAAATAAAGTATTTGGCCAAGCTTTTGGGAGAAAATGAGTGCTTTTAGGAGAAAATAAGTGCTTTTAGGAGAAAATAAGTGCTTTTAGGGAGTAGTAGAAGCTAAAGAAAATAGTTTTTCCCCAAAAACACTTATTCAAAAAGCACTTTTGAGACAAATACACTTGGAAGCACTTTTCAAAAAGTTTGGTCAAACGCTAATTACTACTAAAAAGTATTTTTAAAATTTATTGACCAAAAATAAATTGTTTCTCACCAAAAGTATTTTTTTGATAAGCACTTCTGGAAAAAGTACTTCTCAAAATAAACTGATTTTAGAAGTTTGACCAAACAAGCTATTAATGATACATGAGATGCCATTGAATCAGCAGACAACTAAAATTGTGAAAGAGGCATTGCAAGCAAAGGTGAATCAACCTAACACAAAATAAGAGACTTCAAATCTAGCTGAAACAAATCAAAGAGGTCAGAATTTCAGAGGTAGAGAACAAGGTGGTAGAAGTAATTTGTCTTATCAGTAGAGAAATAATAATAATTTCAGGAGTGAACAACGGATTAATCAAAATTTTCAAAGACGTGATAAATCAAAAGTTCAACATCATAATTGTGAAAAATTTAGACATTATCAAAAATATTGTTGTGCAATAATATGAAAATATGAAAGTACATGCAAAGATGACTGAAAGTTATGGAGACAAAAAAAAAGACTATTAATTTCTAGCTCAGAGATTAAAAAAATAAAAGGAATGAATGATTTATTGATTTTGGGTGTAGTAATCATATGTCTGAAAATAAAAATTATCTATTGATCCGAATGAATTATTTAGAACTACTATAAAATTTGGTAATAATGCAAAAGTGTCTGTTGTTGGAAGGAAAAAGCTTTCAATTACTTCACAATATGGATCTTCTTATTTTATATTTGATGTGTGTTATGTTCCAAATCTTCATCATAATTTATTGAGTTTGGGGCAACTAACAGAAAAAGGATATGATTTGCATTCTAAGGGAAAAATTTGCACTATCAGTGATGATAAATAAGGATCAATTGCAATGTTAAAGATGAATCAAAATCATTTTTGGCCTCTTTGTATCAATCATGGAGATCTACCTTACTTTAGTTTCGTAAGATTTGATGATACTTAGTTATGACATCTACGCTTTGGACATCTGAATTTCGTAATGTCAATTGTTAGAACTTGCGCAGCAAAAGCAAGCATTAATTGGATCAACAATCTTACATGAATCACTAGATAACAACGATGAGTTAGATTACGAAATACTAACCTCTTGAAGCTTTCATACAACACCTCCAACTCGCTCTCCAGGTCTGCAGCCTTCTACTATGTCCTCAATAATCTCCGAGTAGGGAATACTTGTGTGGGCAAGTATTGCTTCTGTGAAAAGGTGTATCTTTTAAGAAGGAAAAAAGTCCTATTTATAATCACGTTTTTAGGGTATAAAATCCTAATCCCAAAACGTATAGGATTCCTTCTTTCCTTGTACATTCACACGTTTTTAAGGGTGTAAAACTCAAACTTGTACTACTTACCTTTTATGAAGTTGTCCAAAATCTTGTAGGATTTTACTACTTCAAGAAAATAGGTTTCTTCCTTTTTTAATTTTCTTAATTAATGAGGCATAGAAGGGACCACAGATTTAATTAGTGAGGCTTCCAATTATGGTATTAATTCGAAATAATGAATAAATTAACCTACCATAATAAATTACAGATTATTCCACTAAAAATCCGTAATTGCACTCCTTGGTATAATTTTAAAATCAATCATTAAATTTTTATTTAATTTCTCATGTTAAGATTACAGATATCAACCAATCAAATTAAATTTCTGACTATTTAATTCATTGATCAATTTAATCTTTTATTCAAACGCTTAACTTATTTCATGTGACTGATACAGAATTCACCTGCAGGATTTTCACATGAAACCTTATAAGCAATCATAAAGGAGTATCATCAATCTCAAAGTCGAGACATGGATTCCATCAACTAACTATTATTTCACAAATATCATTTATCATCATCCAACCTATCGGAAATATTTTAACTCGCGAAAGAGTTTCACCCTTTGATAGATCAAAACAACAAGCAAATAAAATTGATCATAATAGTTATATCAAGATTAAGAGTATAAATACATTTAATGATCTAAATAATTTATTTTACTAAGTCAGATCAAAAACTATTCTCTACTTGGTCCATTCAATACATACAAAATGTACTAGAACAAGAAATTAGAATAATACCATTTTCGTAATCAAGATAAATTATATTTAATCCTGTGTTACAATCATACAGATGAATTTGTCCAATTGTCATCTTAGATTGTGAACATATATAAATTTTATAATTACAAGAACTGATGATTTAATCTTCTATATATAAGCTAAATTCTATACACTAAACCATCTACTATGTAAGTAAAGGACACACATGCAAAATCGATCTACTCAAAAAAAGACCTTATTTATCCAACAAATAAAATAAAAGTCTTACATAAAACTGAAACATAATACTATACTAAACCGTATGGTTAATAGTATATCCTAACAATCTCCCACTTAGACTCATAACCATGCACCTACAACTTTAACGCCCATTCCTTATACATGTTTATCAAAAGGCCTCTGTGACAAGCTCTCTGTAAATGGGTCCGCCAAATTGTTCTCCGATGCAATCTTCAAAACCTTCACATCTCCTCTCTGAGTTATGTCCCGAATTAAGTAATATTTTTTCTCAATGTGTTTGCTTTTTTTGTGACTTCGTGGCTCCTTTGAGTTTGCAACCGCACCACTATTGTCTCAATAAAGTGTAATTGGTGCTTCAATTAAAGGAATCACTCAAAGATCTTTTAGGAAGCTCCGAAGCCAAACAGCCTCCTTAGCTGCCTTAGAGGCAGCTACATACTCGGCTTCCATGGTGGAATCAGCAACACACGATTGCTTGATACTCCTCCAACTTATGGCTCCACATCCTAAGGTAAACACATATCCTGAGGTAGATTTTCTAGAATCTCTGTCAGTCTAAAAATCTGAATCTGTATACCTAACGGGCACCAGATCACCCGACTAAAAAAACAGCATAGAATCCCTAGTCCTTTTCAGATACTTGATTATATGCTTAACTGCAATCCAATGTTAATTTCCAAGATTTCATTGATATCTACTAACCATGCCAACAGCAAACCAGATGTCAGGTCTAGTACATAGCATAGCATACATGAGACTCCCAACAGCAGAAGCATAAGAGATCAGCCTCATCCTCTCTATCTCGTCAGTCATTTTAGGAGATTGATCCTTCGACAGAGAAATTTCATGCCTAAAAGGAAGAAATCCCTTTTTAGAATTTTGCATACTAAACCTGGTAAGAATCGTATCAACATAAAGTGCTTGAGACAAGCCTAATATCCTTTGCTTGTGATCTCGCATGAGCTTGATCCCAAGGATATAAGTCGCTTCACTCAAGTCTTTCATATCAAAACGTGAGGACAATCACTCTTTGACCGATTTCAACATTCTCACATTATTTCCTATGAGCAAAATGTCATTCACGTACAGAATCAAAAATGCTACTTTATATCTCTACCACTTTTTATATATGTATGACTCATTCTCACATTGATCAAAACCAAAAGTCTTAATCGAATTGTCAAAATAAGTGTTCGATGCCCTAGATGCCTGTTTCAACCCATAAATGGATCTTTTTAGCTTACACAACATGTGCTCATTGCCACTTTCCACGAAACCCTCTGGTTGTGTCATATATATTCACTCATCAAGACTTGTATTAAGAAAAGTTGTCTTGACATCCATCTGCCAGATCTCATAATCATAATGAGCAGCAATGGATAACAGAATTCTGATGGATTTAAGCATGGCCACCAGCGAAAAGATTTCCTCATAATCAGTTTCTTCTTTTTGAGTAAACCCTTTTGCAACAAGCCTAGCTTTAAAAGTCTGCACTTCTCCATCCACCCCTCTCTTTTTCTTATAGATCCATCTACAGCCAATGGGTTTTACTTATGCAGGTGGTTCTACATGATCCCAGACTTGATCGGTGTACATAGACTCTATTTCAGATTTCATAGCGACTATTCATTTTTCAGCATCTATATCGTGTAGTGCTTCGGCGTAACTAAGGGGTTCTGTATTAGGCTCTTCGGGGATTCTATCATAAGATTCTCCCAAGAGCGCAAACCAAATGGGTTTTCTAATAACTCTCCCACTACGATGACTCACTACAAGATCATTAATCTGATCTTGCGGTGGACCCACAACATCAGTTTTGGGAACTAAATCCTGATTATCACGAACTTCTTCCCCAAGCACAGGCTGCTCGACAAGTGCAGGTTGGTCAATATTTCTCCCACTATCTTGAGGTAGTGAGATGTCCGACCTTTGCACTTATGCCTCCTGTTGCCTATTGACATCTCTCCCACTAAGATAATGGAGTGGTATGTCAATACTTTCTTGTGGGATTTGTTCTTGAGATACATCATTTGTTATTCCATTGTTCAATTCCTGTAAAGCGAGTTTACTTCTCGGAACATGGTTTATTAAATAATCCTATTCCAGAAACTTGGCATTTGTTGTAGTAATGACCTTATTTTATTTAGGACAATAATACAAACCACCTTTCGTCCCTTTTGGATATCCAACAAAGACACATACTTTTATCCTTGATTCCAACTTATCGGTTTTCCCTTTAGGACTGTGGGTTGGTCAACCCCATACTCGAATGTGTCTTAGACTAGGTTTACGTACATTCCATAATTCCTATTGGAGTTAAAAAGATGTGATTTGGAAGGAACCAAGCTCAATAGGTAGTTTATTAAATGTTTAATGCATATCCCCAAAAGGAAGGCAAATACGGAATAACTCAACATTGAACTTACCATTTCCAAAGAGTTATGTTTCTTCTCTCTGCCACCATTTTTGTGGTGTTCTGGAGCGAATAATTGAGTGTAATTCCACAATCGATAAGTATTTAATGAATTCGCGAAAAATGTTACACACGATCGAGATCGTAATGATTTAATATGTTTATCATGTCACTTTTCAATTACTTAAATTCTTTAAACTTGTCAAAGCATTCAAATTTACGGCGCAACAGGTAAGCATATCCATATTTAGAGTAATTAAATGCAGCTGAAGGTCACAAAGTAGTCATCTGTGAAGGTCACAAAATACTAAAAACCACCTCTTGCTTGTATATTCATAGGACCACACAAATCAGAGTGAATTAATTCCAACTTATCTTTAACTCTATTTCCTTTATAAGGAAAAGGTCTCTTGGTCATTTTTCCTTCTAAACCGGATTCACAAGTTGACAGCGCCTCCACTTTCAATAAACCTAAAGGTCCATCAGAGACCAACCTTGAAATTCTATTTAGATTTATATGACCTAGACGCAAGTGCCACAAGTAAGTTTGACTCAATTCAGAAACACGTTTTCTTTTATTTGACAGATTAATGTTATTTAGTTCCTTTGGTTGCAGCAAATTAGGAGGTGTTTCAAGCACAAATAGATCATGCATTCTAGCAGCAGTATAGTTAAAATGCTTGTTAAATTTAATAACAGTAAAATTTATTACCAAAATATATATTATAACCAACATCCATCAATTTTGAAACTAAAAGCAAATTCCTTCTAATAGAAGGTACATAGAGAACATCTGTTAAATCTAAAACTCTAGAACTACTAAAAGAAATACTAATATCTCCTAAAACTAAGGCCAATGCTGGTTCGCCATTGGCTTGAAAAACGCAAATTTCATTCTCACTTAGCCGTCATATTTCCCGAAACCCCTTCAAAGAAGTGCAGACATGATTAGTGGCTCCCGAATCTACATCCCGTAGCATTGTAGAAACAACCTCTAAACAAGTTTCAACGACATTTAAGTAAGAAGAATTACCCTATTTGTTCAATTTAGCCAGGTAGTCAGAACATTGCTTCTTGTGATGCCCAGGCTTCTTGCAATGATAGCACTTGCCTTTCGGCTTAGCCACACCACCATTTGCAATTCCATATGCCTTGAGAGGTCTCTTCTTTTTCTATTCGCCTTTCGGCTTAGTAGAAGAAGGAGCTCTCTCAACATTCAATGCCACAACAGGAGTTTGCTGTTTGATAATGGACTCAGCCGCTTGCAGCTCATTCAATAATTTTTCTAGAGACAGATCCATCTTGTTCATGTTATAGTTCAAGAGAAATTGTTGAAAACTGTTAGGTAAAGTCTTTAGGATCATCTCAACTTGAGATTCCTTATCAATCTTAGCTCCAAGGATTTCCAGTTCATTAAGAAGACGAATCATTTTAGAACATGGTCCCTCACGGACTAACCTTTAGCCATTTTCGTGTTCAGAAGGGGTTTCATGGTTGTATGTTTTGCATCACGATTATGCTCACCGAACATCTCTTTGATACTTTCAAGCATATCGTAAGAAAATTCCATGGACTGATGCTAATGTTGCAAAACATTCGATATTGAGGAAAAAATGTAACATCGCATCATCTCATCAGCCTTAACCCATTTTTCATAGGCTTTGATTTGGTCCATGGTGGCATTCTTAGATTTTTCAGGGCATTCCTCAACCAACACAAAATTATACTCTTCAGCAGTTAGGAGAATATCCAGATTTCTTTTCCAGTTAACATAATTCGAGCCCTCTAACTTGTTTTCTTTTAAAATAAAGGCGAGAGGATTGAACGAAGTCATTATTAATCTGGGAGGTAAAAAAATATCAAATAGATCATTAAGTATGCTACAAGAATATTTAAATTCATATATACACATAACACATACAACCATACATATTGAATAGATAGATTCGATTGGGAAACTTAACCATTTATGCAAACTATATTAGTTATGACAGATGTTTACCCCATAAATCAAAAGAAAACTAACTCAGTTGGAGAGTAAACTGCATATTTAAGACAGGTAAATATCCAATAATGTAAATCTTTGTTCCATTGAACCAACACGTAACTCAGTTTGAGAGTTAATAAAGGTTTTCAACAACAGGAGACAAGCAAACACAGTAATTCCGTAATGAATCTATCCGATGTGAAAGAAAACCAATGTCAACATGTAAACTCATTACATTACTATTACGTACCAATGAGACCATAAGGATTGAACCCTAACAACACTGGTTGTAAGAAACTAATATTTTCTCAATTTTAAATTTTTCAAAAAATAGAAAAATGCCCAAAACCCCATCAATACGACTCCGAATGGCCAAAAAATGATGTTAGTCATAGAAAAGGAGTGAGTATTTCCCAATGGATCGTTTCCAATGAACCTACCAAATTTCAGGTCAATCGTAGTTCGTCAAAATTTGAAAAACTCCAATATCGACCAAAATCGGCAGTCGTGCGCGCCTCGGCAACATCCTTCGCGCGACTGGGAAGCGCCTGCGCACGACCTAGCAGCATAATTTTTTTTTTCATTTCACAAGACGTATCATAAATTGTTTATAAAATAGTTTTCGAATACAAAAACTATTAAATCACTCGTTTTCATCTATGATACGATTCATGTGTTCATGCCAAAAAGACAATACATAAAACAAGCCTTTTCATGAATTTTTCAAATTATCTAGGTAGATGTAAGTTGGCTCGTGATGCCAATTTTAGAACATGCGCAACGGAAGCAAGCATTAATTGGATCAACAATTTTACATGAATCACTAGATAACAACAATGAGTTAGATTACGAAATACTAATCTCTTGAAGCTTTCACACAACGCGTCCAACTTGCTCTCCATCTCCGAGTGGGGAATACTTGTGTGGGAAAGTATTGCTTCTTAGAAAAGGTGTATCTTTTAAGAAGAAAAAAAGTCCTATTTATAATCACGTTTTTAGGGTATAAAACCCTAATCCCAAAACGTATAGGATTCCTTCTTTCCTTATACATTCACACGTTTTTAAGGGTGTAAAACCCAAATGTGTACTACTTACCTTTTATGAAGTTGTCCAAAATCTTGTAGGATTTTACTACTTCAAAAAAATAGGTTTTTTTCTTTTCCAAGTTCTTTAATTAATGAGGCATAGTAGGGATCAGAGATTTAATTAGTGAGGCTTTCAATTATGGTATTAATTCGAAATAATGAATGAATTAACCTACCATAATAAATCACAAATTATTTCACTAACAATCTGTAATTGCACTCCTCGGTATAATTTCAAAATCAATCATTAAATTTTTATTTAATTCCCCATGTTAAGATTACAGATACCAATCAATCGAATTAAATTTTTGACTATTTAATTGATTGATCAATTTAATCTTTATTCGAACGCTTAACTTATTTCATGTGACGGATACAGAATCCACGTGCAGGGTTTTAACATGAAACCTTATAAGCAATCATAAAGGGGTATCATCAATCTCAAGGTAGAGACATGAATTCCATCAACTAACTATTATTTCACAAATATCATTTGTCATCATCCAACCTATCGGGAACATTTTAACTCGCGAAAGAGTTTCACCCTTTGATAGATTAAATCAACAAGCAAATGACATTGATCATAATAGTTATATCAAGATTAAGAGTATAAGTACATTTAATGATCTAGAGAATTTATTTTACTAAGTCAGGAAAAAAACTATTCTCTACTTGGTCTGTTCAATACATACAAAATGTACTAGCACAAGAACTTAGAATAATACCATTTTCATAATCAAGATAAATTATATTTAATCCTTCACTACAATTATACCGATGAATTTGTCCAATTCTCATCTTAGATTGTGAACATATACAAATTTTATACTTATAAGAATCGATGATTTAATCTTCTGTGTATAAGCTAAACTCTGTACACTAAACCAACTACTATATAAGTAAAAGACACACATGCAAAATCGATCTATTCAAAACAAGACTTTATTTATCCAACAAATAAAATGAAAGTCTTAGATAAAACTGAAACATAATACTATACTAAACCGCATGGTTAATAGTATATCCTAACAAAAATTTCTTGCAAGAAAGAAATTGGCTCATGATTTGCCTTGTATTAATTTTTCTAATACAAAATATGAGTTTTGTATTTTGGGAAAGAAGTACAGAGAACCTTTTCAAAAAGAGAAGGTTTGGAGGAAAAATGCACCATTGGAGTTAATCCACTCAAACTTGTGCTCAATTGAAGTTCCTTCTAATGGAGGGAGTAAGTACTTTATCACTTCAATTGATGATTTTAGTCGAAAGGTTTGGATATATTTTTTGAACAATAAATCTGATGCATGTGAAGTTTTTAAGAGCTTCAAAGTTCATGTAGAAAAGCAAAGTAGATATTTTATTAAGATATTGAGAACTGATAGGGGCACTAAGTTTCTTGTTTGTGATGGTTATTTGAAGAAGTGTGGTATTAAACATTAGCTGACAACTAGATATACTCCTCAATAATATAGTGTAGCTGAAAGAAAAAATAGAATAGTGATGGACATAGTGAGAAACAATTGTGAGAATTGTAGAGATTGTAGAGAGCATTCAGAGATTTATGAGTTTATGAAATAAAATATTTTCCTTCAAATAGGTAAGAGCTTCTATAATGTTAGTAGAGAATCAAACAACTTCCACTGCCAGTGGGCGGCGCTAGCCAATATATGTCGCTCGTCTAGCCAATTATTATTTTGAAAACCGTCTGGCCAATGATTATTTTGAAAATCGTCTGGCCAATGATTATGTTGAAAAATCATCAGGCCAATAATTATGTTCACAAAAGTTGGATCAATTATGTATGCATGAAAAAATAATCATGTTGAGAAGCACTGACAAAAAGATTTCGAGTTTAAAGAGGTGCAAGCAAACATGGCACAAGAGGAAGAAACTTTTCTCTAAAAGATGGAGATAAATAGTTGGAATAAACAAATAAAAGTTGATTACAAGTTAATCAATAAAATTAGATGTTGTTGACAAAGTGCATCAACGAGAGTTGGAGAGAAGTGCTCCAATAATGGAAGGTTGAAGAGAAGTACTTCAACAATTGAAGGTTGATGAGAAGTGCATCAACTATTGAAAGTTGGTGAGAAGTACATCAACTATTGAAAGTTGGTGAGAAGTACATCAACTATTGAAAGTTGGAGAGAAGTGCTCCAAACACAACCTAGAAAAAAATAAATAGAGTTGGAGAGAGGTACTCCAACAAAATCAAAATTTGGAGAGAAGTGCTCCAATAATTGAAGGTTGATGAGAAGTACTTCAACAATTGACGGTGAAGGAGAGAAATGTCCCAAGAAATTAAAAATTAGAGAGAAGTGCTCCAATACAAACAAGAAAATGGAAAATTGGAAAGAAGTGCTCCAATACAATAAATGAATTGTGGGAGAATGTTAGAGGAATAATTCAAAGTTGTAAGAAATCAAGTTTGTTTGAATTTTAATATTTCGTAATTTATTTAATCCATATCTAGGTAGGATTTATTTGTTAAAGTCATATAGGAATAGATTTTCTAGTTCTAATCTAATTTGATCTTCTAATATTATAAATNTTAGTTTACTTTTTAAGCTATCTTCTCTTATTTTGTAGTTTTGTTTAACTTATAACTTTTATAACTCTTTATTTTTGTTCTTTGTTTGTAACTTATTAGCTTTATTCTTTATCAATAAAAAAAAGAATTTTAGATTTGTCAAAATTTTTAGAGTTATTAAATTTCTAATATTGGCGAATAGAATTTTTGTTAAAGTTTAAGAAATTGCAAATTTCGTTTGAACAATATTTTAAAATAAACTAGATAGATTGTTAACATTTTTAGTTTAAGTATGATATTTGTTACTAATAAGAGTTGTGGTGAAATGGATAAAATCCTTCCGGCCTTGATTATAAGTCTCAATTTTGAGCCCAAAATATGAAAAAATTTCCATTAGGGAGCACTTTCCCTAGACCTTACACGGGATAAATTCTCATTAGTTAGGCATTCAATGCGGGGTGTTAAGCCACATTTTTCTAAAAAGGGTTGTAGTAATTCTGATTTGGCACTATTTGGAATGACTCTCTCATATTGAGAAATTCTGTCTAGGGAGATAAG
>JACEIK010000073.1:528777-567979 GCA_018107945.1 Datura stramonium | reverse complement strand
TAGTTAGAGGAATGGGTCCAGTCCCTTGGGTTCGATAATCCGGTTCTTAAAAAGAGCCACTATATTACTTGCACGACCCGTACACTTGCGGGCATGTCAAAGGCCTAGGTGGCCTACCTGAAAATTGAGGTTTGGGTCCAGTCTGGGACTCTGCATATAAATTAGCTAGTCTGGCCCTTCTGTGCTACTCCATGTGTACCCTTTTGGCCATATGTTGTTGCTATCTGACCTATTCTATATTCTGGATAAAGGACTACATTCATGATATATCCATGTCTTCTCATAATGCCGTTGTATTACAAGACTTAACATACTCTAGATCAAGCTCCGCTATGAACCGGTGTACCTTGGATGCCATAGTAGCAACAAAGGTTGGTGCATATCTAGCCAAGGAATTTCAAATCTCAGTGCATGCTCTCAGACACTCATCCTGTCCTGCTCTAAATGTAAAAACTAATCTACCTTGTCCTGTGAAATCTCTCATGAAAAATAGTGATCCGTGAAAGCCTTTGAGAAATTGGACTGGGTAGGTGGAGGTACATCCCTCTGTCTAGATCTCTCCTAGTTTCATACCAAAAAATAACTAAATCCTTAGTCAGAACACAACTAGCTCAACTAATTCAGTAGCTGAAGCATGCATAACTCTTAAAATTCTGTGAAAGCTGGTCAAGAAAATACCGAGGGTCTTCTTTGCAATCAGTTCCTATAAACTGTGGAGGATTCAAAGAAATAAACTCACTAACCTCCGAATTTATAGGTCGTTGTGATGTCCCAGCAACCTCTGGAGCTACTAGCTGTCAATGAGCCGACATAATCTAAGCCAACATGTAAACTACACTCCTGATATCTTGATTTGAAGGAATAGGAGGAGCTGCAGATGGTGTTGGCTGGTCTATCGCCCTCAAAGGCTCCTGACATAATGGAGAATGTTGAGGGGATTGAGAAGATATCTCCCCTTCAGCCTCAGGCTGGACCATATCCACTCGTGGCACTGTACTAGTACCTTTTCTTGTTGCAGTGTCTAACTCTTGGCCAACTGCAGTCTAACATGTATCAGTCATCTGTTCAGATAGACATTAATAATAAGCTTATGGACTCAACCCTATAAGACTCTACTCTATAGTACGTTTGAGCAGAACAAAGGTAACCATACAATTATTCCTAGTAGCTCCCTGCTTATAAAATATGGTGCACAACACATTTAGAAATAAGATTCTACTAGATACGGCTTGTAGACTCCCGAGGATACGAAATTGCTTTGGTACCAAGTTTGTCACGCTCCACCTTTGGAGGCATAACTGGCATCTGATGCAACACTGGACCTAGAGTTGACGTATCTAGACATATAAAACATTGGTGCATACTAGAAACACATAGTTAAGAAAACAAACAAGTATATCTCGGTTTAAAGAAGTCCTTCGCCGGCAAGGCCGCAATATAAACACCTACGCATCTATTAAGTCGTCCAAACAGTTCACAATAATAATAGTATCCTATGTGGGCTGACAAGACCTCCATGTTATCTAAATTAGATAAAGCAGAAAGTAAACATATAAACAAGGGCCATTAAGGCCACCATACTTCCTAGAAACAATAACAAAGTCAACATGGCCAATAATGTACTCCCATACAGTCCTATTTTCTGCAACCCTCTAAAGAGTAAGTACTTGGAGGGGACACGGCCTCAACCTACCCAATTTGAACTATACAGCAAAATACAAGCAAATCTCTAAAGTATGGCAACTCCAAAGAGGAGCTCACCAATATGTTGAGCTTCAACTGCTATTGGGAGGTCTCTGAACCTGTCTTTCAAAACCTGCAGGCAAGAGTACAACACCCCCATGCTCAGGCGTCGGTATAATAATGCACCAAGTATGTAAGGCAATAACAATAAGCTGGAACTAAACTGGTAGTAAGAACTGAATAATAAGAGCTATACAAACAATAGAATAACCCGAAAGATCTTATCAAGTTATACAGGAAACTAAATAGGAAATAATCAAACAAGAACCTAACCTAGCCCCCATAAGCCTGGTAGGTACAAAAAACAACGAAAAACCTACCTGAGCCCCTATAAGCCCGAGAAGGTAAACCTCAATCTACATATTGTATTCGTAACACTATAGCCCCAAAGGCAAGTAGTAATTGTATCTTGTGCACACTTGGCTCCTGTATCTATATCTTGAGCCTTCTAGGATCTTGTAGCTATATCTGAGCATTTTGGAATGCTTTAACAACAACTTGAGCACACAAGGGTCTACTGAGGGTTAATAATGCCAATATAGGCATAATGGAATCCATGAGTAAATAGACCTCAGTATGGCTATGCGGGCTTAGATATGGTCCTTACAGACTTTTCATAGCTCTTATAAGCGAAGTATAGCCCTATAGGAAAGGTACTCTTGTCAATAGCCTTTCTAGGCAACATGCCAATGGACATCTATATGTATTTGTATTAAAGACCTAGCCCCAAATACTAACATTAGATGATATAGCCAATATAGGCATCAAATAATCTTCCAATTTATCAACAAGTAATGCGGCTTTCTAAGTGACCTACACAACAATCTGTGTGTCGTATCGAAGTATAAAGTCTCTAATAAATAGGTGGAACACTTAGCAGCTCACCAACACAACTCAATAGGAAGCCACGATGCCATTTACCCCAACATAAAATTACAACTCTAATTCTTTAGCTCTATAGGCATCACGATACGCCAAAGGCGATCTATGCAATTATAAGTGTTACAATCACATAGTTTCCATGTCGAACTAATATTGTGCTGCCAATATAAAATTGAAATGCTAAGAAACTAGTCACAAAGCAATTAAGACATTCGTAAAATAACAAACTATCAATAGCCAACTAATCGATGATGATTTAAACAAGAAGATTTTTATGTCGCTTTTAACCTTTGGCACCAACTAAACAAGACCAATCCCGAAAATGGAAGCTCACATAAAAATATATATAAGTCCAGCAGCCAACTCAATTAACGAATATTATGGCTTCAAGTACTATGGCATATAAGAACAAGTCATATCAACTAAACGACAAAGGAAACTTGTTAAAAAGGTTTTGCCTTAACATACATCATAAGAGATTAGCTAGCTCGATTGGTTGGGTAATTCTTCTCATGCTTCTCATATTGCCCTGAAACATAGGTAATCACCTTGTCGTGCTGCATCAGAACACACCCTAACCTAACGTATGAAGCATCACAATATAAAACTATCCCTTTGAGCCTTCTGATAAGGCTAATACTGGTGCAGATGTTAATCTATCTTTAAATTCCTGAAAACTATCTAACAAGCATCGGTCCACTAGAACGTAGATGCCTTCAAAGTTAACCTCTTCAATGGTGTCCCAGCTAACCCCAAATGCCTGCAAACTTCGGTTGGAGTTGTGGGTCTAGGCCAAGTATTCATGGCCTCTATTTTTTGCGAGTCAACCTAGATGCATGTATCTGACACAATGTGGCCCAAGCAAGATACAGAATTCTACTGAAACTTAAATTTAGAGAACTTCGTGTAGAACTTGTGATCTCTGAGTAACTAGAGTACTACTCACAAATGATCTCTATGCTCAGCCTCTTAACATGAATATAAAAGGATATCATTAGTAAATACTATCAGGAACAGATAAAAAAATGGCCTGAATATATTGTTCATTAGGTCCATAAACACTGTTGGGGTGTTCTTCAATCTCAAAGACATCACTAAGAACTCAAGTGGCCATATCTATTTTTAAATGTTATCTTCAGATTATCTTTCTCCCAAACTCATACCTGATGGTATCCTGATCTCAAATCAATCTTCGAGAAATATCTAGCACCTTGCAGCTGATCAAACAAGTCATCTATCCTTGGAAGAGGGTATTGGTTCTTACTAGTAACTTTATTCAACTGCCGATACATATTCTTGGGGAGCCATCTTTCTTTCCCACAAACAAGACTAGCGCACCCCAAAGAGAAGCACTAGACCTGATAAAGACTTTAGCCAGCAAGTCTTTTAGCTGATCCTTCAACTCCTTTAGCTCAGCAGGAGCCATTCTGTAAGGAGGAATAGATATGGGTTATATATCTGGTAGCATATCAATGGAAAAATTGATTTCCCTTTATGGAGGAATATCAGGGAGCTCATCTTGAAAAGTCTGGGATTCTGTCTGCACATCTTGAACTCTAGCAATATGATATATACAACCCTTTGCTTCCTCGCTCGGAGATAGGATATGAACCTACTTTTAGGTGCAGCTGTAGTGCCCTTCCATTCTTGAACTGCTTCACTAGGAAAATGAAATCTAACAATCTTTGTCAAGAACTTAATGCTGGCATAACATGATACTATCCAATCTATGCCCATAATTACATCAAAATCAATCATCTTTAATCTATCAAGTCTATATTCCCTGAGATTAAAGTAAAAGTGTCTCATATTCATATAAACTTACCTAAGCAAATGCTATTTTCTCAGTTTTAAGCATCGAAAGTGTTTTAAAACACAATGCACATCAACACCCTCAACTTAAGACTTTTCCATGTCCTCAGGAAAGGAAAACAAAATAAAACTAAACACAACACTTAACTAGAAATTAATCCTATGATACTACAGCCAACAATCAACAAAAACTTGCATTGTAAACTCAAATAACTTTTGACCCTTTTTCCCGTGTACCAAATCAGCACATGCACTTCAAGCAACCACAAAACATGATAAGCAGGGATCAAGATATGTCATCTAGCTATTAACATATAGTCAAGTCATTACAATTCTTTTCACATAGATCACTAGTAGAATTAAACACAAACCATGTACACTCACAGCAAATGAAGTCCCCCACTCACAAATATAGTAAAATATGAAACATGGGACGAACAAGTAAGACTCTCACTCTCACAAAGAAGTTCCAAACACTGCATATCGAATATCATAGGCTTGTCCTTACTTTCTTTACTTTGATTTGCCAGATGGTCAGACTAGGATCACTGTAGGACTTGCTTTTACTTTTTTATCCTTTTTACTTTTTTTTACTTTTTCCTCCCTTTTCACCCTTTTTTATACACTTGATGAGTGTGGTGTATTTCTTCAAACTTTTCATGAATCATTCTCTTTTTGTATTTTATTTTTCAATTTTTATTTTCTTTTGTCACACCACACCTCATTTTTCACCTTTTTTCTTTTCTCTTCCTTCTTTACCTTTCCACTATTTATGCACCCCTACACTAGCCACCCTCAACTTAGGCATTTTGCCTATGTTGAGGTTCACAATTTCCAAGGAGGGACCAGGGCCAAATCAGGTTCATTATAAAAATGGGTATGGTTAATTGGTTAATCAAAAAAATGGTCTATTTGAGGCTCAAAATCGGGATCAAGGGAATCATATCATTTTTGGTAGGGTCATTTAATCTAAAAATGAGCTAAACAAAAATGGCCTATGATCCTTTCCTAACCAACCATCCTAAAACCTATGTAAAGACCAACCAGGCAAGTTCAAGATCCTCTACGTATTTTTAAACTAGGTATCAGACCTCATTCACTCATGGTACATGTCTTGCATTCACTTTCCCTATCTAGTTTATTCATAGATAACAAAAACTATTCATTCTAATATACCAAATGAGATAAAAAAATCCACAGAAATCATGCTTGCAATCACAAGTACATAGCTAATCATCAAAAAAAATTAAAACAGGGTCAATTTTTACAAATCCAAAACTAGTGCAATTTATTGGCTGAGTAATCATAAGATACTTTCTAATTAAAAAATCACAAAAATAAAATCCTAAACATGTTGGTTCTACTAGAGAGCATGCCCGATAAAAATGAAATACGGCAAGAAAATTCCTCAAACGAATCAAAAATCCAAAAATACAAGTACACCCCATCCCTTTTTTAAAAAGCATGCTTCGTCCTCCAAGCATAGAATGTAAACCAGAGGGAAGGGAAAATATCTACGGCGTACTAAGCATTCCTGTCATCCTGCGGAGGGGGTACCTCCCCTACAATCATGGCGTTGCCAGTGGCTGAGCACTCAATGGTGTAGCAATAGGGGGAGTGGCTACCCCCTCAGTAGTAACGACCGTCTCTACGACCTCTGGAATCATCGAGGCTGAATGTGACTCGCCTGAAGGGTCCCTAACACTCGCAAGCTCTGCCTGGGCCGTGGTGGAGCTACCCGCTCCTCTAGCTCTCTCAAGAAGCTCTGATTGATGCACGTTGTTAGTCTACTGACTCTGCAATCTTGCCCGCATGCGCTCTCTCTTCTCTCTTTTTCTCTTCTTCTTTGGGGTCTCGTCTCTAACATCCTCAAAGACCCTCTTTTTCCCTTTTTCCTTCTCTGCTCCTGTAGGCTCCCAAAAAGCTACCAGATCAAGATCCTCATCAATACCAACATTGAGGCCAGGAAGAAGGGGGTTGCTATTATTGCCGGCTATCGTGATGAAAGCTCGACCACCTTACTCTGTAGAGCCCCCAACTCCTCATAGAGGTTGCCCATGTCAGTTTGATCCGCCATACGCATATTGAATCTGCTCTTGAAACCGTCTAATTTGGCGTGTAGGGCCTGTGCAACTGTCTATATCTCACCCTTTACCCAAGGCTTGAAATTCTCCATCATCGTCTGAACCTTCTTCTCAGCTACGGTCAGTCTCTTGGCTAGCTTCTGGAGAAATTCCCGAGGCACTAACATGTACCCTGCTGGAGTCTGGCTCGGGAGGCTCACAGGCAGTGGGCAGAGGTGATAGAAGATGTATCTGAATGACCGGCATCTATAGCCGGTGTCTTGTACTGCTCCTGTGAAGTGAGGACATCCAACTGTGCGCCGCCAACTGACCGTGATAATGGGAATGTGGTGGAAAGTCAGGCGCAACTTATCGAGTTCATCTCATCTTAGATTAGTCCAATATTAGCGTTCCATTTTCCTCCAATTAGGTTGTCCTCACCATGACACACCTTGATGCCCGCCTCTGTGCACAATCTAAAAATGAGACTCGGGAATAGGATTGTAGTGCTCAATCTTATTTCTCGATCCTGCATCTCCTCTACAATGAACCTTAGGATATTAATAGGGTATATGGACATGATAAAAGCCACCAAAGCTATTATGTCTGCACTAAGGGTGTTATAATTTACAGTCGAGGCCAACCGGTGGCACACTAATGTCGAGCAGGCTTTTGCTATGAAGTTCAGAGAGTTTTTTGTGACCTTCTTACTATTAGTGACTTATTCTACCTCTTCTTTGTCCTCAATAATCACTCCGGACAACCATTGAATCTGCCTCCACCTCTCATCAAAACCAAGCTACTTGATCTGTTTCAAAGCCTCCACCCCATAGTCATATTCTAGTGTAGCATGTGGTGGTATGAACTGGGACCTATATAATACTCAAGAAATAGTGCACTTGGATATATCAACCTCTCGTCCTCTAACAAGGATGCTCTCTAGCTTTGCCACATCATTCAACATTTGACCCTCTTTCACTTTCTGCTCCATGGTTGACAAATAATTGGCGTACAACTCCCGGATGATTTCTCAAGTGTACCGGTCCGGGGCCGTAGCCATCCAATCAAATACATAGAAGCTAAATATCCACTTCATCTCCTCCACTTTGTTCAATGAATTTGTGAGGATCTGTGGCTCTTCTTTAATGCTCCACCTAGGTTTGTTCTTTGCGGTGAGAGTAATTCCCTTTTCATATATTTCCTGGGCTCCTGGTACTCTCCATCGAATCGTGTGGTTTTTCCTAGGCGGAGTCTGCTCCTACTCGACACTGGGTGCCTCCTCCTCTAATCCAGACTCACTACTTGAATCTCCGGATTGGGCCTTCTCGGACCCCTCTTCTTCATTAAAGCCACTTCCTGACTCATGGGCTCTTTCTTTTGCTCCCACCTCAGACCGGGGAGCACCAGCAGATGTGGCAGTGGCCTCCACGACCTGGGATTTAGCCTTCGCTGTCACGACCCAAACATAGGCCCGGATCGAGACATGGGAAAAGGAACCCCGAGATGATCCAAGTCGACCCATTGAATGATCATAGCATATCATTATCAGAATAACAACTAACAGGAATCATAATCAAAGTGGAAGCTAACTAAAAGAGTTTAATTTAAAACCTCAATATAACAAAATATCATAAACTCTTATACAAAACTGAATCTGTCTATACAAGTCTGAAAGCCTCTACTAAACTAATGAGTTTTTGGGACAAGCCCCCAGCTAACTTCTAAAGTGTTGAAACTAAACATAAATGAAAACATAAATTGCATTCCCGATAGATGAGGAATCACCACAAGAAGCTGAGAGAGGAATAAAGCGTTTCTATCCATGTGGTTGAGTTTGAAAACCTGAATCTATATCATGAAACGATAGAGCACATAAAGTATGCGATCAGTACTTGGAATGTGCTGAGTATGCGAGATGCGTAAATAAACTAAAACACGCATGTATACAAGAAAGAAGTAAACTGAATACAGTACTAGACATATGACTGAACGAAAATACAATGACCCTGTCTGAGATACACATATATATATTAACATGAATATTTTATTTGAAAACATTTACTGAAGTATAATCAAACTGATGTGTAAGAGTCATGTGTTGTACATATACTAAGAACTGAAGCTGTAATTGATACCATACACTGTATTAATTATCTACTGATAACTGAGTCTGAATTTGGCTAAACTGATTTTAACTGAAATCTAAAATTATATGAAGCTGAGCTTAACTGATATCGTAGACTAAGGGAGACATTCTCTATTATGGAAAGTCCCTGACCGACTAAGGGAAACATTCTCTGCTATGGAGAGTCCCTGACTGACTAAAGGAAACATTCTTGGCTGTGGAGAGTCCTTAACTGACTAAGGGAAATATTCTCGGCTGTGGAGGGTCCCTGACTGACTAAGGGAAATATTCTCGGCTATGGAGAGTCACCATAAATTAGAACATGGAGGTCACTGGTCTGGCATCATTCGTTTAGTCGTCACTTCAGATAATCAGAGACATGAGCATTCAACTGTTTACATCATACTGAATCATTTAGAATTGATTAAGGCTACTTTCTACTTACAACGAGCCCAAATGTCTGAAGGATCATTCTCACGCTTTAACATCATAATTCATATCATCATAGTCCCAAATCATCATTTAAATAATACATTCTATTTTTTTTAAGCATTACTTAGATCAAATCATACTTTAAACATGTCCACGACATTTAAATCTCGAATTCACCTTCTATAGAATATATTCTAGATTCACGAAAGCCACTTAGATTCGACTCATACCCAACATATTTACACCGAAATCATAGTGAAAAACATGCACATACTTTACTTTGATCAAAGCCCATAAGTTCTAATTGTATCTCAACATATCTATTAAATCGTATATTCTAGGTTTAAGAGAATTCATACGATCTTCATATACTTTAGACATGGATGCAAGATCATGATAAGAGCATGTGAATAATTACGACATCCCATCTAAAGTTCTAGTCTATTTCATGGTGAAAATTATAAAATCATACATTTCTCATATCAAGTACATAATTCGATATATTGAAGATAATCCCATAACCATACATGATTGTTAGTCATAATGGGTTTTAAATGTCATAGAAGCCGTGGAAGAAATCATCCATAAATCGAAATCCTAAACCATGCTTTTCTAGAACAAGAGATTTGGGTTTTTAATAAAAACTATGTGGCCCAAGGATGGAAGGATGTCGTTGTTGAAAAACCTACATACCTGATTCGAAGAAATCCCCACTTGAACTTAACCCTTTGAAGCCTTGTAGACATCCTAGTTGAATCCTTAGTCTTGAGAGAGAGGAAGAACAAGAGTTTGAGGGGATATTTTGATGGAAGAACCCTTAAAAACATCCCATATAATACTCAAAATGACGTAGTTTAGGAGTTATAAGCATAGTATTTTATGAAAATACCCTTATAAATTCGCAGAAAAAGTCCATCCTGCCAGTCCTCACGAGGCACTCCACGAGTCGTGGGGTTGGCAATGACTCGTGGGGCCAAGTCGTGGAGTACACTGGATTCCTCTTCTTTTTCTGCTCTTCTCTCCCCACGGGTCACTTGACGAGTCGTCAACTGCACGATGACTCATTCCCTCCTTCATGATCACTACTTCCTTGGGACCCTATCCTTGATCTCTAGCATCCACCCGATGGCGAACCTAATGAGTTATTTCCTAACTAATGACTCGTTGGGTAGTTCGTGGTCATTGAACCAACCTTGCATTCCTTGGTTGCCTACCATGAGTATGACCACGACTCGTTGGGTCATCTAACAGGTCATTCCATGACTCATTCTAAGGTGAAATTCCCACTTTTTGTTTAAATTCTTTCTTTAAGTCTAGGGTATGATCTTAGAAACTCTCGGGGTATTACTTTTGACGTAGTGGTTTGGGTTCCTTCAGTATCTAATGTATCGACCCTGTAATCCTCTAATGAAGCACTATGGGAGTTTCCCTCTTATTCAGATTCGGAGACTCATCAAGCAATGTCCTTCGAGCAGTTGCCTTGGATGCTTTTCATTTCTGCATCATTGTACCGGTGGAGAAAAAGGGTTAGAATTACAAATCTAAGAAAAAGAAATCAAGAAAAAGTCCTCTGTAATTTATCACGGGTCAACAATATGAGTCGTACCTTGGAGGTATGATTCGTATTGAGACCGGTAATATCTCAAGTCAATGTTATGCCTCTAAGGTACGACTCGTACCATGAATGTACAGTCCGTACCAAGAGTTATATGAGGATGCCGCTTTGAAACAATTGTTTTGTATTTTCCATGACTCATGGTACGACTCTTAAGTCGATTCCACGAGTCGTAGGAAGGATTGTGCTGTCACTTGTTATCTTGACCCTTTTTAGATTCTTGGTACGATTGCCATTTATGAATCATAGCAGTAAACCACGATCCATACTAGGATTTGTACCTCATGATTATTCAAAATTTAACTTGGGACAGTCGCAACGAGCCATCCTACGATTTGTAGTATGAAACCACGAGTCATAGGAAGGTTTGTGAAGCCTATCCCTGCCTTATTTTTGGTTCAATTTGTAGGAGACTTCAATTTAGTGTTGGGTACTCAGAATTCCCCAACTCTAGGCATGCATTTAACATGTATTACAGTTACCCGTTCCTCTTTTTAATTATAACTCGTAACTCAATTTTTTAGTTCAATGCGCAATTTTTACAAGTTCAAGCCCTGACCTAGTCACACACAACTTGTTCACATCCCTAGTCATTGTCCTTTTTTTAATTTTTCAAGCATTGAGAGGACTCTCAGGGATTAAGCGGTTTGCATCAAGCACACAAGTCGTATTTATCAAATTCAAAGAGTCCACTTACTTGAATGTTGCTTACTTCAACTAGCAATTGGGATTCTCGGTGTTAACTTAGAAAGAACTTGCTCTATTGATCTTTGATTTTGAGTTACGGGTGTGAGGGAGTCATGAGTTTTGGTCATGAATTCAGTTTTGAGTGCGTAGGTGGAGGGTACGATTTGTTTGATTTTAAATAGATTATAGGGCATATTTGAAATATCTGGGCCGAGTCGGGTGATTTTAAAATTTTTGACCCATCATGACTCGTACCATGAGTCGTAGGAAGGCCCTACGACTCGTCCCTTGGACCCATAACAGAGAGATTGAGAAACTTACCTGTGGACCTACGAGCACATTTTATGACTCGTACTATGGGGGTACGATTCATACTATGTCTCGTAGGTCTTTCTTACATTGTGGTCCATACTCTGCATAGTTCATAACCATAGTGAGTACTACGACCCGTACAATGATGTTATGAATCATAGGACCATCTGTACCCTGAAGTCATGCACTGAAATAACTCTTTGCTTCTCACAACAACTCATACTACAGCCCGTACAATCCTCTTATGAGTCGTACTGAGACCCGTAGCACCTTCCTATTTAGTAGTTCTTCTGCCACCTACTTTTGTTTCCCCTACCCAAGAAGCGCTTGATTTAATGTCACAGCACGATGCAGGTGATTTGGTTACTCAGAATTCACCAAAACACCACTTGGGTTGCCTCTCCAGAAACACCTGGTTTAACATTGCGGCACGATGCAAGTCTCTTGACTAGTCAAACTTCATCAAGGAAATCGGATTCTTCCTCTATTGCTGAAACAACTCTGTATTCCTTTGGCTGCTTCATTGATCGGCATACGTTAAAGGTGACCTCTTCTATATTGAGTATGAACTTCAATTTGCAAGCTTCCACATCTACTAAGGCTCTCCTAGAGGCAAGGAATGGTTTCCCAAAAATTATGGGGACCTTAAATCAACCTCAGAATCTAGGATTTTGAAGTCCGCTGTGAATATGAATCTATCAACTTTAACAAGCACATCGAATAGGATCCCACAGGTTTCTTCAAAGTTCGGTCGTCCATCAGTAGCCACATAGTATTAGGTGTAGGGGCTCCCAAACCCAGCTGCTTAAACACAGGTAACGACATCAAATTGATGCTTGCTCCCAAATCACAGAGTGCCCTTTCAAACTCAGCATCGCCAATTGTACATGGAATAGTGAAGGCACCAGGATCTTTCTTCTTCTGTGCAAGGACCCGTGAGGCTATAGCACTAAAATGATGCACATTATCCACAGGATCTTAGATAACAGACCTTTTCTTCGTAACAAGGTCCTTCATAAACTACGCATATCCCAACATCTGCTCCAATGCCTTAACCAATGGTATGTTTACAGATAACTATTTGAGCATTGACAAGAATTTCTCAAACTTACTATTCTCCACCTTCTTCTTAATTCTTTAAGGGAACGGTGGCGGTGGTCGTGGAATAGCCTTGTAAATTTGTGTAGCTCCTTGCTTTTCTCCTTTTTCAACTTCAGGCCCCTTTTCAACACTTGGTGTCACGACCCGAACATAGGCGTGGATCGAGACACAGGACAAAAAATCATAAATGGCCCCAAGTCGGCCCATGACACGAACATGATAAATAAAGCTCAACATAATAAATGTGAAAAAGTCTAACATTTTAAATAGCGGAAGTGTGAAAATCCCATAACATCTGAACAACGGAAGACATAATACTGATCCAAAGTTGAATATATGCTTTGTCTGATAAGCCTCTATAACCTGACGAGTTGATGGGACAAGCCTCCAACTAACTCAGTAACAAGATGAAATTGAAAGTACTGATAGCGAGCAGATAAGAAGGTCTTGGAAGGATGAGGAGTCACCAATAGGCTGAGAAAGGCTAACTATGAGAATCTGGCTAACAGCGAGACTAAACTTGAACGCCTGAGCCTGTATCATGAAATGATACAACATAGAGTATGTTGTCAACACTTGAAATATACTAAGTAGGCAAGGTAAGTAAAGCCACTAAGTAAGTAAAACTGAAATCATGCATATCATAAAATATAGTCAAGATAAGATTATGAGAGTAAGAATTGCATGCTATTATCTGAAAACAATGATTTAAAAATAACCAAGTATCATGACTAATTCGAATGATCCAAAGTTGAAACTGATAATTATATGTAAAACTGAACATTGGGTCAATCCTGTGAAAACATATTATCATAGTTGATTAACATGAATAAATGAAAATCATGAGGAACAATGGGAGACTAGACATTTAACTGACATTTTCACGATAGAGCTTACGTGGTCCCCACTATTACACTCAAGTGGGCAGAGTCATCCAAAGCCTTGCCAGGGCTAAGGGCACTACCATGATATTGATATCAAGATGAAGGCCCCTCGGGGCAGCGAAATCTTACAAGGGAGGTCCCAAATAATCTGAACATACCTACATGGGAATGTAGTTTTGAGGCACAGGGTTGACTGAACCCTTAGCCTACTCGGTGCTAGACACTACTCCCAAAAACATGCATATGTTCTCCATTATTTTTCAACAAAGTTGAACCATCATCTTGCAACGAAGCTAAATCATAATCATACATGCATAATCTGAAAACATATCATGAGGAGTCTTGGCTCAACCATACCAAAAGCTGAAAAGTGGGAGTTTAGACTCCAAAACCATATGGTAAGATAACATGAAATGTATGTAAATCACGAACCATACTTGATCATATGGGCTTGCCAAAATTTATACATTTTTTGAGATTGTCAAAATCATGAATATAGACATGGGTAATTCAGAATCATATTTTCATCATATAATCTCATCATCCTTGAAAACATAAATCATAATCTCAACATTTCATGAACTTAAATAATTGGGCATTATAATTGTAAGACTTTGAAATCATCAATTTGTAATTTGAAAACATTATTAAATATGCCGATAAATCTTGAAACAACATTAGAAACATGAAGTGAATTTACCCATGATAGATACTTAGAGAATTCATATGTTGGGTTAAAATCCCATAGATTCATCAACTTAGAATTACATGAATTTAGGAGAGGATTTGGGAATGGGAGTGGAGGAATACTCTCACTCATAACACCAGATGCCTGGGTACTTTGAACTTCACCACCTCTCTTGAGAATCTAAGTGAGTTGAGGAAGAACCTAGAGAATTTTCTAGTTTCATCTTCAATAGGCTCCTTGATCTTGAATGCATGGAATGGGAAGGTTTAGAATAGGCTAACTATCCTTAAAATCCTTCTAACTGAGCTTTAAACAATGCATTTTAGGATTTAGGAGCTTAGAAATTACGGAAAACCCCTTAATAAATTCGCAGGAAAATCACACTGCTAGTCCCAACGAGGGACTAGACGAGCGTTACACATGACGACGACTCATTACCTGCTTCCGTCACCAACACTGGAAAACTTACACTACCAGTCACCACAAGGACACCATGACTCATGGTGTACCTAACGACTCGTGGTGACCCAATCATTGGGAACACTATAAAAAATTTAACATCCATGCCAGCTCCCGACCATGAACAACTCCTCGAGTCATTATTTCTCTCGTGTTCACCCCTGATGACAAATCTAGCCAACTCTCCTCCACATCACGAGTCACTTAACGACTCGTCAAGTCTCCCCACGGGTCACTGGAAGACTCATCCTATAACCTAGTGCAGAGTTTCCCATTTGAACCCTCAGATCTAATCTTAGGGATTTCACGGTATTATAATATCTCCCCCTTTGGAACATTCATCCTCGAATGTGAATGAACATACTGAAAAGATGGGGAATAGAACTGAAATCTCAAATACTAAACATCTAAAGCTGAAAATTGACAGAGTGACTGACTCCAAACTTTAATGCATAATTGAACTGAATTCATAAATCACACATACATACATTAACATAAAAGAAACTAGGACACATGAACTGAACATGAAACTAAATAGAGTACTAAGGAAGAAACTGATACCTCAAGCTGGAACTGAACTGGAAGGGAATAAATGCAGGTATTTAGCCATTATATTTTCTTTGGCTTTCCACGTAGCTCCCTAAATATATTGATTCCTGTACAAAACATTTACTGAAGGTACTTCTTTGTTTCTTAACTTTCGAACCGAATGATCAAGTATTTCAACCAGAACCTCTTCATAGCCAAGGCTATCCTTCATACCTACACTCTCCATCTAGGACATCCAAAGTTGGATCACGCATGTACTTCTTTAAAAGCGACACCTGGAAAACTGGATATACTGAACCTAATTTTAAGGGCAACTCGAACTCGTAAAGCACCTTACCAAGACCTCTCACAATCCTGTACGGGCCAACATACCGAGGACTAAGTTTCCCCTTCTTTTCAAACCTCATCACTCCATTTATGGGAGACACCTTCAAAAACACCTAGCAATCAACTTTGAACTCAAGTTCTTTCCTCCTCACATCCTCATAGGACTTTTGATGACTCTAAGTTATTCTCAACCTTTCTCTTATAGGCTGAACTTTCTCCATGGCCTCATGAACTGAATCTAGTCCGATCAATGTAGCTTAACCGACTTCCAACCAACCAATAGGCGATCTCATCTCCTCCTATAAAGAGCCTCAAATGGAACCATCTAAATGCTAGAATGGTAACTGTTGTTATATGAAAATTCAATGAGAGGTAAATGATCATACAAACTACCCTTGAAATCGATCACACATGCTCTCAACATATCCTCAAGAGTCTGAATGTTCCGTTCAGCCTGACCATCTGCTTGCTGGTACAAGGTTGTACTAAGCTTGACCTGAGTACCAAGTCCCTTCTGAAACAATCTCCAAAACTAGGAGATAAACTGAGTATCTCTATCTGATATGGTGGACAAGGGCACTCCATGCAACCGAACTAACTCTAGAATATACAATTTAGCATAATCCTTTGCTGAGTTGGTAATCTTGACCAGTAGAAAATGAGCTGCTTTAGTCAACCTATCTACAACAACCCAAATGGAACCATACTGTCAACGAGTACGATGCAATCCTGTAATGCAGTCCATATTGATTTCCTCCCACTTCCAAGTACTAATACTAATGTACTAAAGCACACCTTAGGGCTTTGATGCACAACGTTCACCTATTGAAAATTCGGACACCTTGCCACAAATTCTGCTATATCCTTCTTCATGACATTCTACCAATAGACTTCCCATAGGTCACAGTACATCTTAGTGGCACCTGGATGTATAGAATATCTGGAACAATGAGCTTCATGAAACATCTGCTCCCTCTATTCATCGATGCCTAGTGCACACAACCAACCCTAATATCGTAGTACACCATATCCCTGATATTGGGCATAATTGCATGCCCAAGTGCAACTTTATAACTCAATTTAATCTTGTTTATCTACTTATTTATATACATTCTCATGTGATTTTATGTAAATGTGAATATATACTAATCAACATCTTTAGTCCTTGTTTTTGAAGGTTAATAATGCATTTGAGGAACTAATTCATAATTTGGTGAAGGGGAGGAATGATATCGGGAGCGAAACACCAAAGTTGGAAAAAAATGAGGGATCACTGAAGGGTGCAGCGATGGTCACCGTTTCACGGAGCCATCGCGACAGTGTTCTGCCTCCAGGATTTAAATTGGGCGATTACCAGAGGGCTTCTGCGATACCTCCGTGTCACGGAGGCAGTGCTCCACGATACACTCTGTGTCACGGAGATAGTGCTACGCGATACACTCCGTGACACGGAGCCACTCCACTCCGGGCCAAATAGTTTCTTTTTCTCATTTTCTATAAATATAACCCTTAGCTCCTAAAATTATTTTGTCACGATTTTATTCTGAAAAACCACGTAGGAGTGAAGGGAGAAGTGAAAGAACTCACCTAGGGTTCATCAATGTCATCTTCTCCTCTACCAATTCTTGTAAGTATGTTACTTTAATAATGTTTTCTTGTAATTTTACGAACATGAGTGGCTAGAACCCTTCCTCTAGGGTTGAACTCTAGGGCTGAAGCCATGAGTTCTGATTGTGTTTTTACGAATTTGTTTTGGAATTAAGTCATTGATTGTTGTTTTGTCTTGCATTCTTAATTATGGTTGTTTTTATGATTGATCGCCATGAAGACACACACGTTAAGCATAGGTAAATGCTTGAGAAGGAAAACCTAGGCAAGAACATAAGAATGTAGGAAGTAAGTTCTTGTCTTTTGATAAGATTTGTGGTTAGGATAGGAATATACCTAATTACCTTGCTTGGTTGATAAAATGGGAAGATAGAAAGACACCTCAACTTAGAACTACCTACCACTTGAGGGAGAAGTTGTGGAAGGCTATGATTGGTTAAATGGTTGGCTGCCCTATACCCAAATCAATGGCATAAAACCCCATAAAACTACATCCACGTAGTGAATTACCCACTAACTAGAAATGGACATCCTCGGTCAACGATGTAGTAGTGAGGCTAGTTTATCGTGTTTAGAGGTTTCGGAGACCATGAACATACAATTCTAATTATGTGAGACGACAATTGATAGTTTCATACTTAAACCATTACAAATCGTAATATCGCATGATTACTCATTTTAACTCTAGTTGCTTCTGAATGAATTAAGTATTTCGTTGACCACATCTAGACTTAATTAAATTTTGAAAAAGTCTATAATCAACACTTGCTGCATTTAATATCACAATTTGAACTTGATAATTAGTTAAATTGGTCCAGTCCTTGATTTGACATCCGGCTCTTAAAAAGGGCCACTATAATATTTGTATGACTGTACACTTGCGGGCTCAACAAGTTTTTGCGCCGTTGCCGGGGAATCGGGTGAAGCTTAATGAATTTGTCTTTTTGGTTGATTTTTAAATTTCCTTAAGTGCTGAGAAACTTTGTCTTAGTCTGACTTATTGCAGGTGACAGGTTGTCTTGCCGAGCTGGATATGAATAGAGAGCTTGTGTGGAACTTGCTTGAACCGTAACGCCAAATTCATTTGCGAAGGAGAGTAGCTCTTGAGCAAAAGTTGAAAAGACTTCAAGAAAAGGTACAACAACACCCACTCGCAAGACAAGCAAAATTGTCACCGAAAGCAATGGCAGCCAAACCAGTTCGCGAAGTGGCAATCCCACAAGCGACGAATGTGAACTCTAGCATCCATAAACCAAACCTGAGGGAACTTTGAATTGAGAAATAAACATGGTGCAGCTGATTACAATCTAGTAGTCAATTCACTAGAATTGCACATGAGAATCTGTAGCAGCACCTATAGAACTTTTAGAGATTAGTGACATTTTCGTCTCTACCGAAGTGTCCAAAGACTAGGTCCGACTTACCCTCTTCCCATTCTCATTGTTGGGAGAGGCAAAGAGGTGGTTGAAGTCTTAGCCGAACTCCATAACTCGAGTCTGAAAAAGGGCTTCAGAGTGTGACGAAGTTGGAGGAAGAGAGGAATAGAGGGAGGCTATTTCCTCTAAAAAACAAAAGAAAAGGAGATGGTTCTCGAAAGGGAAACCTGTGAGGATGTCCTGGTGGGATAGTTCACGTCGTGCTGCGACGTAAAATAAGGCGCTGCTTGGGAGGCAACTCAAGGGTACCACTGTACAATTTGTTATTTTTGTTTGTGTTGACTTTGTTTATATTCATCGTGTTTTGTGTTTTTTATGGAATTTAGCTACCGATGGAGGGAAGTCTCGAGCACTGCAAGGTGAGGAAGCTAACAAGTATGGAAGAGAAGAAGTGTGGGGTCAAACACCCACTTGTGAAAATTTGAAGAAAAGCATGTTGTTTGCAAGGCATAGAGGCTCAGGGAGTATTTCTTACCCTCTTTAAATTTTAATTTGAGGTATTATTGGGACATACCATGATTCAAGTGTGGGGTGAGGGAAATTTCAAAAATTTTGTTCTTAATAATTTTTGGTAAACTAGTTCTTGATACATACTTTAAAAAATTGTGAGTCAAGCATGACTTCATCACCCGTTGGTTTTTCTTTTCGGTTCTTTTCCGACGGGGGTCTTTGAACCGAAGAATAAAAATTTTATTTGTCTCGTATATAATGTTTTTAGTCAAAGTTAGGGACTATTTCGACGATAGATGGATGACAACCTTCTTGACGAAAATTAGTCAATAGGTTTTGGTTTTTGAACCCGTAGATAATTAATTGCTTGGCTATTCTTGTTATGTGCTATAAATGATTGTAAGATACAAGTGTGGTTAGTGTTGAAGCATGTAATAAGTGCATAACTTTTGTTTGATACACCTAGGGATCTTGAATTTGACTCTATTCGGCCTAAAGATTAATTTTGAATTTTTGTGGGATTTGCTGAGTAAAAGTCTGCTGAATGTATTTTCAATCGCTTAATGTGCTGTAAGTATAAGTTTTCGAATATTCCGTGGTAATCAGTGGAGTGTCTAGAACTTTCCCTCGTGTATTTAAAATGAAATGAAGGATGTGGACCGTACGAGATGATTTAGGCATTTCTTTGAATGAACCTAATTCTATCTCTCACTTTACCTACCTTGAATGTTGAATCCTAGTGAGCCCCATTGAGCCTAAGCTTATTATTTTATATCTACAACATGTTTAATCCTTTTTCATTGAGCCTTGAGCTTGATCCAAAACTCCTAAGCTCTTAAGTGAAAATTTTCAAAGAGTGAAGGAGTGAGAAGCATGAAAAAGAAGGAAAAGTAGCAGTTGTAAAAGTTGAGAAAGGTCAAGGGTGCACTTGTTTGAAAATGCTTGATTACTGGTAGGGAGTAAGAAATAAATGAATGAAAAAGTTGTTTAAGTACTCCTTACTAATAAGCTAAGTGTGCTTAAAGAAATGGGAACAAGAAGACAAAATTCAAGATTGAAAAGAATGAGGAGGAAGTAAGAAAAGAGATGTCCTTAATGAATGTTGGATGTATTAAAAGTGCTTGGGGAAGATAGTCACTATTATCGGCCGTATTAGTCCTACCTGTCCCTAGCCTACAATAAACTCTATTAAGTCCTATTTGATCTTACGTTCATCATTAAAATTAGTAGAGTAAAACACTAAGGGCAAGCTTATGGTTCACTACATGATGCATGTGAATTCTTTGAGAGAGTGAGCGTAATTCTATTCATACTCCACATGTTGTGAGTTGAAAATTTGTGAGTAAAAAGGGTAACTCTTGTTGTGAGGGCAATATGTTTAATGAGAGATAACATTCACGTCGGATTTCTTGATCGGATGATTTGCATGAGTTTGAGATTAAGAGTCAATGAGGTTAGAAGTTTTAACTTAGTTATATTTCATTTGAAGGGTTAACTCTTGCGTGCTCTATTTTTAACTTGCTATCTTAAATAATCGTTGTAGCTGTACTCTTGAATTATCTTGTTAAATTGTCTATGTGTGAGTCTTCATGTGCATGATATGTAAAAGGTTTGTTCGAGACGAAAAGGCTTAAGGGTAGGTGATCTTGGGCATAATTGCATGCCCAAGTAATACTTTTTATAACTCAATTTAGTCTTGTTTATCTCTTATTTATATACATTCTCATGTGATTTTATGTAAATGTGGTGCTACCAACCAACATGATTAGTCCTTTTGTTTTTGAAGATTAATAATGCATTTGAGGAACTAATTCATAATTGGTGAAGGGGAGGAATGATATCGTGGAGTGAAACACCAAAGTTGGAACAAAATGAGGGATCACTGAAGGGTGCCGCGATGGGCACCGTCACGGAGCCATTGTGGCAGTGTTCTGCCTCCAGGATTTAAATTAGAGATTTCCAGAGGGTTTTCGCGATACCTCCGTGTCACGGAGGAAGTGCCCGCGATACACTTCGTGTCACGGAGGCAAAGGTAATCGCTGATACACTCCGTGTCACGGAGGCAGTGCTCTGCGATACACTCCAGTCACGGAGGCAGGTTTGCGATACCGTGGGACATGGAGCCACTCCACTTCTGGCTAAATACTTGCTTTTTCTCATTTACCATAAATAGAACCCTTAGCTCCTAAAATCATTTTGTCATGATTTTATTCTGAAACCACCTAGAATTAAGTCATTGATTGTTGTTTTGTCTTGCAATCTTAATTATGGTTTTTTTAATGATTGATCACCATGAAACACATACGTTAAGCAGAAATGCTTGGAGAAGGAAAACCTAGGCAAGAACATATGAGAATGTAGAAGCAAGTTCTTGTATTTGATAAGATTTGTGGTTAGGATAGGGAATATACCCAATTACCTTGCTTGGTTGATAAAATTGGAAGATAGAAAGACACCAACTTAGAATCGTACTCACCACTTGGAAGGAGAAGTTGTGAATCTAAGATTGGTTAAATGGTTGGAGGTACGGAAGTACCCAAATCAATGGCATAAACCCCATAAACCACATCCACGTAGTGAATTGCCCACGAACTAGAAATGACATCCTCGCTCAACGATGTAGTAGTGAGGCTAGTTTATCGTGTTTAGAGGTTTCGAAGACCATGAACATGCAATTTTAAATATGTGAGACGACAATTGATAGTTTCATACTTAAACCATTGCAAATCGTAATATCGCATGATTATTCGGTTTTAACTCTAGTTGCTTCTTGAATGAATTAAGAGTATTTCGTTGACCACATCTAGACTTAATTAAATTTCTCGAAAAAGTCTATAATCAACACTTGCGGCATTTAATATCACACTTGAACTTGATAATTAGATGAATAGGTCCAGTCCCTGTGGGTTCGACATTCGGCTCTTAAAAAGGGCCACTATATTGCTTGTACAACCCGTACACTTGCGGGCTCAACACTCCCCTTTGGGAGAAAACCTCCACCTTCTGATTCTGAACCTCCTCCTTCAGCTTTACCAAAATAGCATCCTCGTCTTTCCTATCCTTGACTTTGGTCACCAAGGAAGATTTTGATCCACTCTTAATCATGACACCACCAACTCTCAGGTCAACAAGATAAACTCCAAGTCGTGCAAGCCGATGCATATCCTTCACTAACTCTTTCCTCACCTCATCTACAGAGGACACACTCTCCATAGAAAGCCTGCTAAGAGGGTCTGCCACTACATTAGCCTTGCCCGGATGATAAAGGACACTTATATCGTAATCCTAAAGAAGCTCCAACCAGCTTCTTTGACGTAGATTTTAGATCCTTTTAGGTAAACACATACTATAAGCTTTTGTGGTCCGTAAACACATCCACATGGACCCTGTACAAATAGTTTCTCCAAATCTTCAAGGCAAATACTACCACTGCCAACTCGAGGTCGTGAATCAGATAGTTCTTTTCATGGACTTTCAGCTATCTGGAAGCATAGGCTATGACCTTACCATGCTGCATTAATACGCAACCAAGGTCGATCTTCAAGGCATCACAATATACCACAAACCTATCGGTACCCTTGGGTAGAGTCAAAACTGGTGCTGACGTGAGTTGAGTCCTCAACTCTTGGAAGCTTTTCTCGTAGAACTTTGACCATTGAAACTTCACTTTCTTCTGGGTCAACTTAGTCAACGGTGCTTCAATGGAGGAAAACCCATCAACAAACCTCCTGGAGCAACCAGCTAAGCCCAAGAAACACCTGATATCAAAAGGACTAACTGGTCTAGGCCAATTCTTCACAGCTTCGATCTTTTGAGAGTCCATCTGTACACCCTCACTTGACACCACATAGCCCAAAAATGCTTAGAGATTAACCAAACTCACACTTAATGAATATAGCATACAACTGGTGATCCTTCAGAGCCTGTAGCACCACCATCAAATGAGCAGAATGCTCCTTCTCGCTCCAATTATATGTGAGAATGTCTTTTATGAACATAATCACGAACATGTCCAAATACGTCTTGAACACCCTGGTCATCAAATCAATAAAAGCTTATATTGAGAAGGGTTCTGATAGGATTTTGGGACTAACCCCAAAACTACTAGCAACATATGGCGTAACAAAAGATAAAGTAGCCCCTGGATCTAACAAAGCATATACGTGTGACGACTTCTCTTGTGGTCACTCCCCGTACACAAATCATACACAACTCTCCCTCCACTTCACAAATCACTTAACGACTAGTGAAGTCTCCCTATGGGTCACTGGACAACTTATCCTGTGACCTAGTGCAAATTTTTTTATTTTCTCTGTTTGAACTCTTGAGTTTGATCTTAGGGCTTTTAGGGTATTACACTTGGAGCCTTAGTCAACTCAGCATCCTTATTATGCTCATTCTCAGCAACATATTCCTCCTTCTCGATCACGCTCTCTTTCTTCCTTTCAACTACAACCGGCAGAGGGGAGTCAACCGTTGTCTTTCCGCTCCTCATCACAGCCATGTAGTGGCTATCATTCTTTGTGTTCTAGACGTGTTGCTAGGTAGTGTAACCTTTTTCTTAGGGTTCATTGATGCTTACAGTTTCCCTAGCTACTATTCGATAAGCTTGATAGCTGTAGCATATGACTCCACTCTCTGACCCATGCTCGATATATCACTACGGATGTCTTTCAACTGATCATCTATGGATCTCACCTTCTTTAGAATATTAGCCATCATGATCTCTAACTTCGACTTTCCAGCCTCCCCCTAATGTGCACTAGTAGGTACTTACAATCTAGCTCAGTCATTACGGTAACCGTCATCCTTCTCCAATCTCCCTCGTGCTCACGACCTCGGCTTCTATCTTTGTACCCATTCCAATTTTCATTGTCTATATATTGGTTCTAACCTTGGTTTCCTAAAACTTTGTGCCAAGTTTCTTGTCTAGAACCTTGGGCGTTGGCTCGGAAACCCGCCACCTGGTTGTCCAAGAAGTTTGCCTCCTCCTCAAAATCTGAGTGGTTAGGCCCTGGCTCATGTCCCTTTGGCCTCACTACATTAACTTTTCTGGCTCCAGCTCTCATGATATGCTTAGTTATCAAATCCAATGATGTCCGCATAGGAGCCAATTCCTAGTCACGTTCTTCCTCCTTTCTTCATTGGTTTGCAGTCAAACCAACAGCGTATGTACTAGTCACTGTTTCTCCTTACCGTGTGTGCCATGCTCTATTTATTTTGGTTACTCTATCTAGAATAGTGGCAGCTTGCTCCCAGGAATGGCTCATCCGTTCTTCTCGTACCACTATGTCTACTACTGTATTTGTACTATTGTTCAAGGATCTATAGGAAATCTCCAACAAACTATCTGTTATACCCCGAGAGCTCAAAGATCAGACCAAGGAGTTGAAATGGGGAAATGTAAAGTTGATGTTGCAGACACAAGAAAAGTCGTGAGACGACTCATAAGGACAACCCACGAGTTATCAGGTGACTCGTGGGGAGGCTAGTGAGGAGTTTGAGAGGTTTGAAGAAAAGGGCCCCCACGGGCGTGGCAACAACTCGTGGTCATATCCCACGAGTCGTTAAGTAAGTCATGGGGTGGGAGAGAAGGAAGAAGGGCAATGTACTCGACGACTGGTGACCATGACTCGTGGTCACCCCTAACGAGTCGTGATGTTAACCGCTACAAGGCCAGGAGACAAGGTAAGGTAGTGTACTTAACAAGCAGGGTGACGAGTCGTTGCCATGGACCACGAGTCGTTAGGTCGCCCGTTAGGACCACCTCGCAATAATTTCCTGTGAATTTAGTAAGAGCCTTTTCATAATTCCTAAGTTACTAAAGCCTATAATGCATTGTCTAAGGCTCATTTTAGTAGGTTTAAGGAGGGGAAAACCTATTCAAAGTTATTTCCTTCCATGTATGCAAACTTGAGAGGTTTAGGAGGTGATCTAGAGCAAGTCTTTAAGGTTTTCATTAAAATCCTTCTTGGGCAATCAGAGAAGTGGTAGAATCAATTTCTCCCAGGTATGTAGGGTTATGAGTGGGTCTTTCCTTCCACACCCATGCCCAATTTATATCTAAATATGAGAATTTACTGTGATGAAGTTATAGGATTTTTACCAAAATGCATGAATCTTCACTTTCTTTACATAAGTATGAATTGATTATGATTTGATTATATAATTGTGAAGCATGGGCTAATTTTATAATGATTTCAATTAAAACAATGTTTCTAGCCTTGTGAATGTTGAAGTCCATTGATGAGATGATCATGAAAAGTGAGATTTATGAAGTATATGTGATAATGATGAGACCTTATGATAGAAAGCATCATTTGAAGCTATCCATGTTTATAATTATATTTTCAATGAGAATTGAGTATTTCTAAGTATGATAAAGCTTTGGACAACACCCTCATGTTAAGTTTAAATGAGGATTTTTCCGAACTAATCTTACCACATTGTTTTGGAGCGAAGACTCCTAAATTTTTATATTCTAGCTTGTGATATGTTTTGTGTTAAGTCTTCCTATACATAGCTTACCAAATGGTTTTGCAGCAAGATTCCCAAGTATGTTTTCAGTTTGTTGTATATTTTGAACTAAAGCTTCTCGTATGCATGATTTCGTATTTGAGATGTATTTGATCATTAAGCTTCATCAATAGACGATGTTGAGATTCGTTACATATGATGTAGAGAATTTGCATGTTTTTGGGAGAAGAGTCTAGCACCAAGTGGGCTAAGGGTCGATCACCCTATGCCCCAAAACTACACGCCAACATAGGATGATACTATTATGTTATTGGGACCTCCCTCCTGAGCTATCCCCGGCCCTAATGGCCCATGAGCTTGATATCGATATCATGGTATCATCCTTAGCCCTGGAAAGGCTTTGGATGGCTCTGCCCACTTGACTGTAAGAGTCGGGACCACGTAAGCTCTATCATGGTATGTCGGTTAAGTGATGAGTCTCCCATTGTTCTATATGATTCAAATATGAATATTCATTACTCATGGTTATTATATACACATGCATGTTTTAAAAGCAAGTTTTGACTCAATGTTCATCTTTTCTATAAATATCATATTGCATCTTTGAGTCATTCGAGTTAGTTTGACATGTAAAGATATGTATGATCATGTTATTAAAAGATCATGATTTTCAGAAAGAATGCATGCAAGCCCTACTCTTATTTTACTGATGTTTATGTTTAATTACGCATTGTGTTTAAAAGGACTTTTACTTACTTTAGCGGTTTTACTTACCTTGCATACTCGGTACATTCCACGTACTGACCACATACTTCTATGTTGTATCGTTCCATCATACAAGACTCGGCTCTCAACTTCATCCCCGCTCTTAGATAGCTTATCGGAGTAAGCGTCTGCTTATTGGTGAGTCCTCATATTTTGAGGACCCGACTATCTATCTTTTTATATGTATTTCAGTTTTCTTCTTGTTGAGTTAGTTGGGGTCTTGTCCCATCAACTCGTCATGTTTAGAGGCTATTCAGACATATGTATGTTTTCAGCTTTGGATTTTATATTAAGATGTTATATTCATGTTAGACATCTGCTATGATTGTATTAATGGTGATTCAGTTCTTGATTGAGTTAGATGTATGCTTATGCCATGGGTCGACTTGGGGTCTCTCGGGGCTCCTTGTCCCGTGTTGCGATCTGGGCCTCTGTTCGGGTTGTGAAACTATCATTAGAAATTTTGTGGTTAAGGCACTTGGTCAACTTCTTCTTGAACCTCAACCAAGTTTCATGAAGTGCCTCAGTCTTTAGTTGTCAGAAATTATAGATTTCGTCCTTAAGCTACAACATCCTGGAGGGTGAAAAGAATCTCTTTAGAAAAGCTCGCTTGAGCTCCATCTAGTTTGTAATGGAGTCATTAGGCAACTCTGATAACCATAAAGTGGCCTCCCCAAATAGAGAAAAGGGGAAAAGTCTCAGTCTTATAGCATCTTGGCCGACTCTGGGAACCTTGTATGCCTTACATATTCCAACAAAGATCATCAGGTGCAGGTTGGCATCATCAGTTGCGTGACCACTTAACACCCCTTTCATATTCAATAATTGGATCATGGTGCTAGTGATATCAAATTTTTCCCCAGTAGGCAATGGTGGTGGTACAATAGCTCCGGTTAACCCTACTTCATCAATGTCCAGGTAATCTTCATCAAAGAACTGAAGGGATATCTTTGGCCTATGTTTTCCCTTCCATGGTGACCAGCGTTGACAACCTCATCTCAAGCATCCTCCGCATCCTAAAGTGTAGCTTGCCGAGCTAGCTTCGCTTGCCTAGCTTTTTCAACAATACGGGTATCTCTCTGCTCTTTGTTCTTCATCTTTCACAGTGTTCTTTCGAGTTTGAGATCCAATGGAATCAGGGGGTCTCCACTCCCACGAGTACTTGGCTTTCACCAAGCAATAACTTGTGGATATCCAAAAATAAAAAGAAAACATAATTCAAGAAATAACAACCAAAAGTCAAATACAAGCAATTAATCTAATCTTAGCCATATTCCCTGGCAATGGCGCCACTTTTTGATAACACTCAAACTCACACTTCCTGGCAAAGTATGAAGAAGACGTTGTCAATTAAGAACCCAACAAAGAGGTTGAGGTCGAACCTACAGGGAATAGGGTAAGATCTAGACTAATATCGATAATTGAACTTGTTGGTGAGTTATATCCAAATTGAGGGTTTCAAAGTAAACAATATTAAAACAAGATTATAATTGTATTTTAAATCAAGATTTGCAAACCGCTAGAGTAAGCATTCCCCATGGGTTCGTAACTAATTCGGGTATACACACGTGATCGATCTCAATGCTTACATGTAGAACTGATAACTAGGGTTCATCCAAACACTAGTTCATCCTTATTGGATGACTATACTCAATCACTGGGTTAGGTCTCATAAGAGATTTCGAACTAACCGTTATCAATATGATCCAAATTTTAACTATCCTGCGACCACAACTCAAGTTAATACAATTATCATAAAGACCAAGGCTTTGTTGTAATTCTCTTTTCCTAATCTCTACTTCTCTAGGTTCAAGAAAATAAAGAATTCAAGTAAGTCCTAACATTGTACATCGTTAATAAATGTTTAAAGATGAAGATAATACAATACAAGCATTTAGCATTGGTTTTGAATCACTTTTGCGTAACCCTATTTTGTTAATCCATCATGGTTCCCACCCCTAGTTGTGGAGGTTTTAGCCTCTCATGGTTATAAGATTACAATTTTCATTCATAGTCAAACACATAATTAAATACCTACATCAATAATTGGAAGAAAACCATATCTGAATATCAAAGAACAATCTCAAGAACAATGGATGAAATCAAGGGTTTGATCTTAAGAATTGCTCTCCAGAACTTGATAAAAACTCACAAACAATATTCTTCACACGTCTACTACTTTGTTTCTACGTTCTCTAGCTAAAATAAACCGTAAAATCTATTTATACAGACATTAGAAAACTTTTTCTAAGCTAACATGGAATTTTCCATATCCGGCGCCAACTATGCCATGACTAGACCTATGACCCTGATGTGTTGTGGATTTACAGCACTTTTGACGCTCAAAAATAAGAAAATAGCCCGGATTTAGGTGTATTTATGTGGATATAAGGCACTTTTCCTTTGGTTACAGGATAAATTGGTGTTAGATCTAAAAAATGCAAAAGATAGCTTGAAGTGTGCAAAAATAGGTTCAAATTGCAGTCCACTGTACGAGTCATAAGAAGGTCCTACGAGTCGTACTGGTAGTCGTGGAAAGTTGTAGAAGGCTAATGTTGAAGAGATACAGTATACGAGTCTCAATATTAGTTGTACCAATCTTGTACGAGTCATGGTGATGAAGTCGTGAAAAGATTCAGAAGATTTGCATAAGAGGTTGACTCCTACTACGGAAAGGAAGAACGAACTGTGGAATGAAGGTAAGAGTTGTACCATGGCGGTCATGATGAACTTCAGAAATATTTCAAAGTATCAGAGTAAAGCCACAGGAGCTCAATATGGATCGTAAGGTGGAGGTATGAGTCGTACCACGATCCAACACTTAGCCAAAATTCATCCAGTCATGCAATGTACGAAAGGAAGTTACGGGTCGTAGGATCGTGCTACAGATCATAGGTTGACTCGTGACGTGAGCAGAACTAGATATGGAAATTCACAATGTTAGCTTGGGAAAGGATTCCTGTGTTTATATAAATACGTTTTATGTTTTAGTTTCAGGAGACATCATCAAATTATCGAATAGAAGAGATTTTTAGGGGAGAAAGAGAGAATTGAGTTGATTTGACTTGTGATCAACCTTTTCTTGAATTCTTTTTTGCTATTTGTTCTTCAAGATTTTGCTGATTTATTAAAAGGAAGTATTTTTCTCATTCATAATTGTAAGTACTAATTTATTTTTTTAACAATGAATGCAATTCACAACCTTGCAACTATGAGAGGCTAAAACCTCCATAGCTAGGGTTGTGGGAACCATGGTGGATTAACAAGATAGGGTTACAAAAAGTGATTCTAAAACCAATACAAACACTTATATTGTGTTCTCTTCATACTTAAATGTTTCTTAACGGTGCGCAATGTTAGGACATGCTTGAATTCTTTACTTGCTTAGGTCTAAGAGGTAGAGATTAGGAAAAGAGAATTACAATGGAACCCTGATCTTGATGATCATTGTATTAACTTAATCTGCGGTCGCAGGATAGTTAAATATGGAACTTAGTGATAAGGGATAGTTATAAACCACTCATGAGACTTGGTCGAGTAATTGAGTATAGTCATTTAATAGGGACTGGTCGGTCGTTTAAATGAACCTAAGTTATCAGTTCTATAATTAACTATTGGTGATGATCACGAGTGCATACCCAAAGTAGTTATGAACCCATGGGGAACACAAACCCTAGTTATCCTTTAATATTGATTCAAAGCCGGATTTTTGATAATTGTTTTTATCATTGATTTTCTTCAGAACCCCCAAATTTTGAAGTAACTACCTCACAAGTTCACTTACCGGCTATAATCTATCTCTTCCATATTCCCTATGGAATCGACCCTAACCTTTAGATTGATTCTTTATTGAAAACATTCGATTCATACTTCAGTAAGAGCTGTGGTTTGAGCGTTATCAAAAAGTGGCGCCGTTGCCAGGGAATACAGCTAAGACTAGGTTATTTGCTTGTATTTGACTTTTTGGTAGTTATTTTATTAATTACATTTATTTTTGTGTTTTAGATACCCACTGGTTGTTCTCCGGTGAATGCCAAGCAGTCAGACTAGCGGAGATATCCTTGTTCCACTAAATCCAGAAATTAAAAGAGCACTGCACAGAATGGAGAACCACGAGCAAAGAGAAGCTCGTATAGCTGAAGAAGCTAGGCAAGCCGAGCTAGCTCAGCAAGCTGCACTACAGCATGTGAAAGATGACACAAAAGAGGTAGTGAATGCTGGTCGACATGGGAGGAGAAACAGAGCTCATAGATTTGCCTTTCAGTTCTTCGATGATGAGGACCCAGATATTGATGAAGTTGGGTCGACTGGAGCAATTGTGCCACCACCATTGCCTGCTGGGGCCAAATTCGACATTATGAGCACCATGATTCAATTGTTAAACATGAAAGGGGTGTTTAGTGGTCAGGCAACAGATGACGCCAACTTGCACTTAATGAACTTCGTAGGAATATCCAAGGCATACAGTTTGTCCGGAGTAAGCCAGGATTCCATACAGCTCAGACTCTTCCCTTTTTCTCTATCAAGGGAAGCCACTTTATAGTTATTGGAGTTTCCCAAAGACTCCATAACCAACTGGAGGGAGCTCAAATAGGCCTTTTTGGAGAGATTCTTTCCCCCATCCAGGATGTTGCAGCTAAAGGATGAGATCTATAGTTTTCGACAAATTAAGACTGAGGCACTTCATGAAACTTGGTTGAGATTCAAAAAGAAGTTGACAATGTGCCCTAACCACAAAATCCCAAATGATAGTACCAAAGCTATAGCAGACATGGTGGCTAGAGGAGCATTGATGAGTCACACCTGGGAGCATGTTTCCACTATGCTTGATAAGGTGACTAAGACAAATAGGGCCTGACATACGAGGGAGGCTGATGCAGTGACAGGCATATATGTTGTTGGTTTGACTGCAGACCAACGAATAAAAGAAGAAGAACGCGAGTAGGAGTTGGCTCATATGCGCACATCATTGGACTTGCTGACAAAGCATATTATGGGAGCTTGAGCCAAATAGTTAAATGTAGTGGGAACTCAAGGAAGGGAGCAAGGAGCTGATCACTCTGATTCTAAGGAAGAGGAAAAATTCCTTGATAGCCAAGTGGCGGGTTTCTGAACTAACACCCAAGCGTCTGGACAAGACAATTGGCGCAAAGGTTCTTGAAATCAAGGTCAGAGAGACAACTATATCAGAAATGGGTTCAGAGATAGGAGCCGAGGTCGTGAGTGCGAAGAAGATTGGAGATGAAAAGATGGATACCGCAATGGCCGGGCTGGAGTCTATGTGCCTCCCAACGCACGAAAAGGGGAGGCTGGGCAATCAAAGTTGGAGAGCATGATGGTTGAGATGTTGAAGAAGGTGAGGTCTACTGATGATGAGCTGAAGTAGATCCGACGTGACTTATCAGGTATGGGTTAGAAAGTGGAATCTCATGCTATCACCATCAAGAAGATCGAACATCAACTTGGGCAACTGTCAGCATCAATGAACCCTAGACAAAATGGTACACTACCTAGAAACACTGTCCAAAATCCAAAGAATGATGCACATTGCATGGAAGTGATGACTAGGAGTGGTAAAACCATAGTTGACTCCTTGTTTCCAATTGAAGCTGAGTAGACGAAAGAGGGAATAATTGAGGAAGATGATACTAGTGATGAGATAGAGAATGGTGAGATGCAAGAGGCCCCGAGAGGTGAGAAGGAACCTGACATTGATCAAGGGTTAACACAATTGCACAAAACTATCCCACGAACACCACCACCATTCCCTCAAAGGATGAAGAAAAAGCTGGAGAATGGTAAGTTCCAGAAATTCCTTTCAATGCTTAAGCAATTATCTGTGGACATACCATTGGTTGAAGCATTAGAGTAGACGCCAGGATATGCAAAGTTTATGAAGGACCTGGTTAATAAGAAGAGATTTGTGAGCTATGAGCATGTTGATGATATACATCACTGTAGTGCCATAGATACAAGGGTCTTAGCTCAGAAAAAGGAAGACCCAAGTGCCTTCACTATACTATGTACGATTGGCAATGTCGAGTTCCCAAGGGCACTCTATGATCTGAGAGCTAGCATTAATTTGTTGCCCTTGGTAGTATTCAAGAAATTTGGATTGGTAGTCCCCACACCGACCAACATGTGCCTACTGATGGCTGACAGAATGGTAAAAAAGTGAGTGGGAATTTGAGTTGATGTGCTTGTCAACGTAGACAGATTTATATCCCGAGCAGACTTCGTGGATTGCGAGGTTGATTATGAGGTCCCCATCATTTTTGGGCGACCATTCCTTGCAACTGGAAAGGCTCTAGTAGATGTGGAAGTTGGTCTGCTGATCTTTAGATTAAACCAAGAAGAGGTCACTTTCAACATCTGCAGGACTGTAATACCCCGGGAGTGCCTAAGAGTAGACCCGGGAATTTAAAATTCAAAACTGCTGAAAGTTGGGGAAAAGTTTCAGAACGAGAGGTACAACAACTTGTGGTAAGTAACCACGAGTCATTGTGAGCAGTTGTAGAAAGGGGTTAGGCCCAGTGGCAGTGTAAACAACGAGCATTATAATGACTCGTTGCTTGTAAGAATGATTCATTGTCTGGAGTCGTGGTAAGGAAATGGACCTTTACCGTGGAGACGACGGATTTAAACCACGACCCGTTGTAGGATACAACGAGTCATGGTGAGACTCATGGTGAAAGAGTCCAGATTTTCAGAAGAGGGAAACAACGACTAGTTCAATGACCCGTTGGACCATAGAATGACTCGTCCTATTCGTCTATGGTTTGAATCCGAGATATGGTTGGGGCAGTGCTTAGCACAGGCAGATACCACGGTTCATGTTATCTTCCAACGACCCGTTGTTTCATCTGTTGTTTGGTCCAATGACCAGTTTTCAACAAATTCAGTAAGGGAATTTTCATTATTCCCTAGTCCTAAGACCCTATACTACATCGTTTAAGGCTCATTTTTGAGGATTTTAGTAGGGGAAAATCTATTCTAAGTATATCTTTTCCCATGCATGCAAGTTTGAAGATTTGAAGAGGAGATTCAAGGAAAAATCTCAAGGTTTCCATTGGAATCTTAGCTTGGGCAATTAGGGGGTGTTAGAATTCACCATTCCCAGGTAGCAAGGCTATGAGTGGGTGTATCCTTCCACACCCATGCCCAATTTCTATCAAAACATGAAGAATTGCCTATGATCATGTATGGGTTTTACCCAATTACATAATTCTACAACTTCTATACATGGGTATGATTAGATTGCATTTATATTGATGAATTGTAAAGCTTGGGCAGATTCTAAATTATTTTTAGTACAAAAATTATTTTCCAAAAATCTTGAATCTAAAATTCCCATGGATGAGAAGTTCATAAAAGTAGTGAATGATGATGATGTTGAGATTTGATGATGAAAAGCATGTTTCTAAAGCTACCAATGATTATGATATTTTTTTCAAAATGAAATGAGTAGATCTTAGTATGAAAAAGCTTTGGGCAATGCCCACATGTTGATTTAAAGTGATGATTTTCCCGACATAAGCTTACCACATTGTTTGAAGTGAAGTTTCCCTAATTTTTTATAAATTCTAGCTTGTGGTATGTTGAGTTAAATATTTCTACATGTAGCTTACCACATGACTTGGAGTAGATGCTTCCACTTATATTTGAGCTTGTGGCATGTTTCGAAATAAAGCTTCTCACATGTATGAATTCATAATTTAGATGTATGTCATTATTAAGCATTGTCAAAGGACAATGTTGAGCTTCATATTCATATGATGTCTAGTCTATGCATGATTTAATTATGAGCTTTGTCACAAGACAATGTTGAGCTTCATTTCATACGATGTTGAGCTATGCATGATTCATATTGAGCTTTGTAAATAGATGATGTTGAGCTTCGTTATATACGATGTAGAGCATTTCATATTTTTGAGAGAAGAGTCTAGCACCGAGCGAATTAAGGGTCGATCACCTTATGCCCCAGAACTATGCGCCAATGTAGGTTGATACTAATACATTATTGGGACCTCCCTTGTGATCTATCCCCGGCCCGATTGGCCCTTCAACTTGATATTGATATCATGGTATCGTACGTCGCCCTGACAAGGTTATGGATGGTTCTACCCACTTGAGTGTGATAGTTGGGACCACGTAAGCTCTATCGTGGTATGTCGGTTAAGTGAAGAGTCTCCCACTTTCTATACTAATCAAATTTGCATATACATTACTCGTGATCATTACTTTAAGAATTCATGTTCTAAAAGTAAGGTTTGACTCATTGTTCAGCTTTTCTCTAAATGTCAGATTTTAGCTTTGAGTCTTCAAGTCATTCATGATGTTATAAAGCTATCTATGGTCATATTATTAAAAGATTATGATTTCATAGTGAGTGCTTGTAGTTCTTCCCTATCATATTTGAAAGCTCATGATATGTTATGAAATGTTTCAAATGATTTATTTTACTTGAGCGGTTTTACTTACCTTGCATACTCGATACATTCGACGTACTGACCGGATACTTTCTATGTTGTATCATTTCATGATACAAGCCTCGACCCACAGCTTTAGCCCCGCTCTTAGATAGCTTTCTGGAGTTAGTATCTGCTCAGGATTGTTGAGTCCTCATCTTTCCAGGACTAGACTTTCACTTTATTTTGCGTATTTCAATATCTGTATTGTTGAGTTAGTTGGGGGTTTTGTTCCATCAACTCATCCAGACTAGAGGCTTTTCAGACTTATGTATGTGTTAGCTTCGGATATTATTCTGATGTTACATTGTATGAGACTTCCGTTGAGTTTATAATTATGTTTTCTTCATGTTTATTAAATGAGTTAGTTGAATGCTTATGCCATGGGTCGACTTGGGGTCTCTCAGGTCCCTTGTCCCGTGTCTACGATATGGGTCTACGCTCAGGTCATGACAAACTTGGTATCAGATCAATAGGTTTTATGTGTTCTAGAGAGTCTTAAAGTCGCGTTAGGTAGAGTCTTTTTCATGGGTGTGAAGCGTGCCACACTTATGACAAAAAGAGGCTTCTAGACGTTTTAGGAAATGTTCCCTTATTTCATGATCTATGTCGTTCTATTCACGATTGCAGAATCATGGCTCCTCGAAGGATGAGTGGAAGGAGGAATGGAGATGGTGAAGGCCACGAGGATGGAAACGGTCATGAGCATCAGCCAGCCCCAATAGTCCAGGAGCCTCAGGCACCGAAGCCAGCCACTCATCTGAGTTCCGAGTTGCCATTCAGATGCTTGCACGGGCCTTGACCGCTCAGGTCAATCAGAAGGCCATTGCGCATGTTTCACAAAATGGAAATGCGGCAGTGGCTCGATTCATGGACTTCTTGAGGCTGAACCCGCCGGAGATTCTCGGGTCCAAGGTAGATGAGGACCCGCATGATTTCATTGATGAGTTTGCCAAGATCACCCAGGTTATAGGGGTGAGTAGTGTTGAGTGAGAAGAGTTGGCCTCCTACTAGTTGAAGGGGGTTACGCATATTTGGTTCCGCTAGTGGAAGGACAGCAGGTTCGCATGAGCAGGTTCGATCACATGGGAGGAGTTTCAGGTTCCATTCCTATATCGGTTCTTCCCTCGAGAGATTAGGGAGTTGAGAGCAGACGAGTTAATGAATTTAAAGCAAGAAAGGATGACTTTTCAGGAGTATGCCCTTGAGTTCACCCGCCTATCTAACTATGCCTCAGAGTTAGTGGTCGTCCAGCGGGTGCAGGTGAGCAGATTTGTGCATTGTATAGCAGGATATTTGGACAAGGACTGCAGAACAGCTATGCTCCGTTAGGACATGGACTTCCCTCGCATTTGTATGCTCAGCAGATGGAGCCGGCACATTCGAGGGAGAGGGAGGCCAAGAGGGCCAGGACTTAGGACCACAAATTCTCTCAACAGAGGTCCTGTGGTAAGCACCGATAGAGGACCCACAAGAGATCATAAGCCCCAGCATCTTCGGTGCTGATTGTTCCATTTGGGCCCAAACATGATCAAAGAGGGCGAGGGTCAAGCTCGAGGGGTCATAGAAGTAGACCCGCAGAATCCAGCTTTCCAGCTTATCGCAGATGCGACAGAGGACACACATGCAAGTGTTTGCCAGGGTCAGGAGCTTGTTTTGGATATGGGCAGCCTGGATATATGCTTAGAGATTGTCCTGCTGCGAGACAGGATCAGGTTGGGGGTCGAGGCCCAGCTTCTAATTCAACAGCCCCACTCCCACGCATAGCACATCAGGGGGCATATACTAGCACAGCTGGCGAGCAACGCCAAAACAGATTCTATGCCTTAGCCACTCGTCAGGAGTAGGAGGCCTCACCTGGTGTAGTCATCGGTATGTTGAGAGTCTTTCTTGTTGATGTATATGCATTGCTAGATCCAGGGGCTACCCTATCTTTAGTGACACCATATGTATCCAATAGCTTCGGAGTTAGTCTTAATGTTTTGTCAAAGCCCTTCTCAGCTTCTACTCTGGTAGGTGACTTGGTTATAGCTAGACGGGTGTATAGAGATTGCCTGGTCTCAATTCTTCATAAGGTCACCTCAACATATTTGATAGAGTTAGCCATGACCAATTTCGATGTTATTCTCAGCATGGATTGTCTATTTGCATGTTATTCTTCAGTTAATTGTAGGACCCGGTCAGTAGAGCTCAGATTTTCAGGTAAGCCAGTGTTAGAATGGAAGGGTAGTTCAGTTGTGCCTGTAGGTTGATTTATTTCCTATCTTAAGGCCAGAAAGATGATTTCTAAGGGTTGCATGTACCATCTAGTTAGGGTTAAGGACATGGAGTCTGACACCCCGACTATCCAGTCAATACCAGTAGTACGTGAGTACCTAGAGGTCTTTCCTGATGATTTGCCAGGTGTCCCTCCCGAACGGGAGATTGATTTCGATATAGATTTTCTTCCTGACACGCAGCCTATATCTATTCTGCCTTACAAAATGGCTCCAGCCGAGCTAAAAGAGTTGAAGGATCAATTGAAGGACCTTTTAGATAAGGGCTTTATTAGGCCGAGTAAGACTCCATGGGGTGCACCAGTGTTATTTGTCCGGAAAAAGGATGGTTCGCTACGGATGTGCATTGACTATTGGCAATTGAAAAAGGTCACTGTCAAGAACAGGTATTCTTTACCTAGGATCAATGATTTGTTTGACCATCTTCAAGGTGTCAAGTGTTTCTCCAAGATTGATCTCAGATCCGGGTATCACTAGCTCAGGGTTCGAGAGGGTGACATCCCGAAAACCACTTTCAAGACTCAGTATGGTCACTACGAATTTGTTGTTATGTCTTTCGGACTAACCAATGCCTCTATAGCTTTTACGGATCTAATGAACTGGGTGTTCAAGGCATATTTGGACATGTTCGTGATTGTGTTCATTGATGACATCCTTATATACTCTCAGAGCAAGGAGGAGCATGCAACTCACTTGAGAGTAATGCTTCAGACCCTCAAGGATCGTCAGTTGTATGCAAAGTTCAGCAAATGTGAGTTTTGGTTGGACTTTGTGGCATTTCTAGGCCATGTGGTATCAGGTGAGGGCATAAAAGTATATTCTTATAAGATCGAAACAGTAAAGAATTGGCCCAGACCGGTGAACCCATCAGATATCAGGAGCTTTATGGGCTTGGCGGGTTACTATCGGAGATTTGTGGAGGGTTTTTCATCTATTGCCGCACCATTGACTAAGTTGACTAAGAAGAAGGTGAAGTTTCAATGGTCGGAGGCTTGTGAGAAAAGCTTCCAAGAGTTGAAGACCCGACTCACTTCAACACAAGTGTTGACCATACCTGAGGGTACCGATGGTTTTGTGGTATATTGTGATGCTTCGCGAGTCAAACTCGGGTGTGTGTTGATGCAACATGGGAAAGTGATAGCTTATTCCTCGAGACAGTTAAAAACCCACAAAAAGAACTACCCGACCCATGATCTTGAATTGGCCAAGGTGGTGTTTGCATTGAAGATATGGTTACATTAGTTGTATGGGGTCCACGTGGATGTGTTCACAGATCACAAGAGCTTGCAATATGTGTTTATGCAGAAAGACCTCAAGCTTCGGCAAAGGAGGTGGTTGGAGCTACTTAAGGACTATGATATGAGTGTTCTTTACCACCCGGGTAAGGCTAATATGGTAGCGGACGAACTTAGTAGACTCTCCATGTAGAGTGTGTCCCATGTGGATGGGGGAAAGAAAAAGTTGGTGAAAGATGTCCATCGACTTGCGAGGTTGGGATTTAGATTGGTTGACTCGACCGATGGCGGTGTTTTTGTGCAAAATGGATTAAAATCGTCCTTGGTGACGGATGTGAAGGCCAGGAAAGAAAAGGATCCAATTCTAGTAAAGCAGAAGGAAGTCGTTGGAAGTCATAAGGTGGAGGTCTTCTCCCAAAGGGAAGATAGGGTGTTGCGGTACCAAGGCCACCTATGTGTTCCAGATGTTGATGATTTGAGGAACCGGATATTGCATGAGGCATATGGATCCAGGTATTCTATCCATCCGGGGGCAACACCAAGATGTATCATGACTTGTGGGAAATATATTGGTGGAACGACATGAAGAAGGATATTTGCAAAATTTGTGTCACGCCCCATCTTGGGGGGTATGACTGGCACCTGGTGCCCTAGACGGACCTGGACTACTAACTAGTGGGACGAGGCACATCTGGTGCCTGGCTAGCTCTATCTCAGGATCCTGGAAACAAAGGGCTATATAGCGGCTGTAAACACAGCCTCCGGCCATCTGGCCTATAGCCACCTGTACCTGTAATAACAACTGACC
>JACEIK010000073.1:501698-519363 GCA_018107945.1 Datura stramonium | reverse complement strand
TTTTCTGGAAATTATTTTATGGAAATAACATCACAAACCGAAGTGGGGGCTTTATATACTTGGGCCTGGACAGGCCCAACGTGTCACGGAGCCAACGCGGCGGCCCTGCCTCCGTGACACGGTGCCATCGCGGAGGGGCTCTGCCTCGGCGCCTCCCACGGTGGTTCGATAGGATTCTCATCCGATCTTTTCCCCGGCCCTTTTCTAGCACATATGACTTCCAAATATGCTTAACTAACGTGCGAGTAGGCCATCTAGATGCCGGGAATCTTATGGGGTGTAACAATTTATAGCCAAGTGCCCGAACTGTCAACAAGTGAAGGCCGAACAATAAAAGCATTCCCACTAAGAAGTGGTAAGAGATTAATATGGATTTCATTACAGGCCTACCGCGGACACTATGATTCCATTTGGGTGGTGGTCAACAGATTGACCAAGGCTGCACACTTCCTACCGGTCAAAACCACAGATTCATCGGATGATTATGCCAAATTGTATATTTGAGAGTTGGTTAGACTTCATGGAGTGCCCCTGTCTATTATATCAAACTGAGGTACTCATTTTACCTCTCAGTTTTGGCGGTCTTTCCAAAGAAGGCTTGAGACTCAGGTTAGACTCAGCACAACATTTCATCTGCAAACGGATGGTCAGGAAGAGCGGACAATTCAAACTCTCGAGGATATATTAAGAGCTTGTGTGATTGACTTCAAAGATAGCTGGGGTGATCACTTACCCTTGATCGAGTTTTCTTACAATAACAGTTATCACTCCAATATTCAAATGGCACCGTTCGAGGCTCTTTACGGGCGGAGGTGTAGATCGCCCATCGGATGGTTTGAGGTTGGTGAGGCAGCCATGACAGGACCTGATTCGGGTCATGAGACCATGGTAAAGGTTCAGTTGATAAGGGACAGGCTGAAGACCGCTCAGAGTCATCAGAAATCATATGCTGATATGAGGAGAAGAGATTTTGAGTTTGAGGTAGACGATTGGGTATTTCTAACGGTATCTCCCATGAAGAGAGTCATGCGGTTTGGAAAGAAAGGAAAACTCAATCGCCGCTATGTTGGTCCCTACCGGTTGTGAGGAGAGTTGGTAAGGTGGTGTATAAGTTAGATTTGCCATCAGAGTTATCTTCAGTTCATCCTGTGTTTCATGTGTCACTTTTTTAAAAAAGTGTTTGGGTGATCTAGCTTTAGTAGTCCCGGTGGACAGCGTTGTTATGAAAGACAGCCTCAGTATGAAGAAGTACCCGTTGAAATATTATATCGTCAAGTCTGTAAGCTAAGGAAAAAAGAAGTAGCTTCAGTTAAAGTATTATCGAGAAATCAGCATGTTGAAGGAGCTAGATGGGAAGCCGAAGCGGATATGATGGCTAGATACCCACACTTGTTCTCTACCGGCTTAGTTTCATTTTGAGGTATCAGTTTTGCACTCAGACTCTATTTAGTCTTCATGTTTAGATTATGTGCACAAGTTTCTTTTATGTATATGGATGTGTGTATGATTGGTGAATTCAGTTCAGCTGTGTGTTTTGAATCGGAGGTAGTTATTCCGTCAGTTTCGATTAAAATGGTTAGTTTTGTGTATGGTAAATTGTATGTTTTTGTTTTGTGATTGTTTCCAACATTTGGGGATGAATGTTCCCAAGGGGGGAGATATTGTAATACCTCGGGAGTGTCTAAGAGTAAACTCGGGAATTTAAAATTCAAAATTGCTGAAAGTTGGGGAAAAGTTGAAGAACGAGAGGTACGACTCGTGGTAAGTAACCACGAGCCGTTGTGAGAAATCGTGGAAAGGGGTTAGGCCTGGTGGCAGTGTATACAATGAGCATTATAATGACTCGTTGCTTGTAAGAACTATCCATTGTCTGGAGTCGTGGTTAGGCAGTTGACCTTTACAGTGGAGACGACGGATGGAAACCACGACCCATTGTAGGATACAACGAGTCGTGGTGAGACTTGTGGTGAAGGAGTCCAAATTTTCAGAAGAGGGAAACAACGATTAGTTCAACGACCCGTTGGACCCTAGAACAACTCGTCCTGTTCGTCCATGGTTTGAATTCGAGATATGGTTGGGGCAGTGCTTAGCATGGGCAGATACCACGGGTAGTGGTATCTTCTAACAGCCCGTTGGTTCATCCGTTGTTTGGTCCAGTGACTAGTTTTCAGCGAATTCAGAAAGGGCATTTTCGTCATTCCCTAGTCCTAAGTCCCTATACTATTTCGTTTAAGGATTTTTTTGGAGGATTTTAGTAGGGGAAAGTCTATTCTAAGTGTATCTCCTCCCATGCATGCAAGTTTGAAGATTTGAAGAGGAGATTAAAGGAAAAATCTCAAGGTTTCCATTGGAATCTTAGTTTTGGCAATTAGAGGGTGTTAGAATTCACCATTCCCAGGTATGTAAGACCATTAGTGGGTGTCTCCTTCCACACCCATGCTTAATTTCTATCAAAACATGAAGAATTGACTATGATCAAGTATAGGGTTTTACCCAATTACATAATTCTACAACTTCAATACATGGGTATGATTAGATTGCATTTATATTGATGAATTGTAAAGCTTGGGCAGATTATAAATTGTTTTCAGTACAAAAATTGTTTTCCAAAAATCTTGAATCTAAAATTCCCATGGATGAGAAGTTCATAGAAGTAGTAAATGATGATGAATGCATGATGATGTTAAGATTTGATGAAGGAAAGCATGTTTCTAAAGTTACCCATGATTATGATGTTGTTTCAAAATGAAATGAGTAGATCCCTAGTATGATACAACTTTGGGAAATGCCCACATGTTGATTTAAAGTGAAGATTTTCCCGACATAAGCTTACCACATTGTTTGAAGTGAAGTTTTTCCGATTTTTCATAAATTTGATCTTGTGGTATGTTGAGTTAAATATTTCTACATGTAGCTTACCACATGAATTGGAGTAGATTCTTCCACTTATATTTGAGCTCGTGGCATATTTCGAAATAAAGCTTCTCATATGCATGAATTCATAATTGAGATGTATGTCATTATTGAGCTTTGTCAAAGGACAATGTTGAGTTTCATATTCATATGATGTCTAGTTTATGGATGATTTCATGATGAGCTTTGTCACAAGACAATGTTGAGCTTTGTTTCATATGATGTTGAGTTATGCATGATTTTAGAGCTTCGTCAATAGACGATGTTGAGCATTTCATGTTTTTGGGAGAAGAGTCTAGCACCGAGCGGGTTAAGGGTCGATCACCCTATGCCCCAGAACTATGCGCCAACGTAGGTTGATACTAATACATTATTGGGACCTACCTTGTGAGCTATCCCCAGCCCGATTGTCCCTTCAGCTTGATATCGATATAATGGTATCATCCATCGCCCTGGCAAGGTTATGGATCGCTCTACCCACTTGAGTGTGATAGTTGGGACCACGTAAGATCTATCGTGGTATGTCGATTAAGTGAAGAGTCTCCCACTGTCTATACTAATCAGATTTGCATATACATTACTCATGATCATTACTTTAAGCATGCATGTTCTAAAAGTAAGGTTTGACTCATTGTTCAGCTTTTCTCTAAATGTCAGATTTCAGCTTTGAGTCATTCGTGTCAGTCATGATGTTATAAAGCTATGTATGGTCATATTATGAAAAGATTATTATTTCATAGTGAGTGCTTGTAGTTCTTCTTCCCTATCATATTTGAAACCTCGTTATATGTTATGAAATGTTTTAAATGATTTATTTTACTTGAGCGATTTTACTTACTTTGCATACTCGGTACATTCCACGTACTGACCGCATACCTTATATGCTGTATTGTTTCATGATACAGGCCCCGGCCCACAGCTTCAGCCCCGCTTATAGACAACTTTCCGAAGTTAGTATTTGCTCAGGATTGGTGAGTCCTCATCTTTCGAGGACTAGACTTTTAGTTTCTTTTGCATATTTCAGTTTTCGTATTGTTGAGTTAGTTTGGGGTTTTGTCCCATCAACTCATCCAGACTAGAGGCTTTTCATACTTATATATGTGTTAGCTTCGGATATTATTCTGATGTGCCATTGTATGAGAATTCTGCTGAGTTTATAATTATGCTCTCTTCATGTTTATTAAATGAGTTAGTTGAATGCTTATGCCATGGGTAGACTTGGGGTCTCTCGAGGTCCCTTGTCCCATGTCTACGATTCGGGTCTATGCTCGGGTCGTGACAAGGACAATGAAGTAACCCAAGGAATTTAGTGTAATCTCAACACTAGAGGATGAGTATGAACCACTTGATAAATTCTGAGTAGTCAAGAGATTTGCGTCGTGCTGCGACGTTAAATCAGGCGCTTCTTGGGAGGTAACCCAAGTGGTAGTTTGGTGATGTCTGAGTAACCAGGATACTTACATCGTGCCACGACGTTAAATCAAGCGCTTCTTGGGAGGCAACCCAAGTTATTGAACTAATATGCACTCAGTGTGAAGGGAAATTAAAAATAGGAGGCTGAAACATCAGCTGCTACGGCTCTCACTACGACTCGTGATGGGATCCTACAAGTCGTAGCAGTAGTGATGGTGAGGACTAGAGAACAAATAACTCTAAGCTTCGACCTACGATTCATCCTACTGATCGTACCTCAGTTGTACAAGTTGTAGGATCTAATCGTAGATCGCCAGGTAAGTTTTCTTCAACAGGGTCACTTACGAGTCTAAGGTACTTCCTACTACTCGTGATACGAGTCATGATGGGTCAAAAATAGTAGAAATACCCAACTTAGCCCAAATTATTTTAAAATTTTCCCTTACCTATTTAAACCCCACAAAAATGAACCGACCCTTCTCCCATGCTAATAACACTCAAAAACACGACTTGAACCAACCTCCCCCACGCCAATAACTCATAATCACTGGACAATCGAGCAAGTTTTTGCTCAAATCGAGTTCTGCCAAACCCTATACGTTGATTTCCAATTGATGTCGCATCTATCAAGTAAGTATATTGCATTAAACATTGATAACACTCGTATACTAAAAATGATGGTGCCAAAACCCCTGTGAGTCAGTCATTATGCTCGAAAATTGATTTTGAAAAGTAAGACAATAATCAGGGTGTTATGCAATGGTTTTTTTGACTGCAGAGATGCTAAATTTTTTATGAATATAGGTCTTGAAACAAGCAAAGATTACGGGTAGTAGGTCAAAAATGGGAGGATCTAGCATGATTAAATTGAGTTAATGATGTGCCTAGACCTGGGGGAAATCTTAATACCTAAAAATTTGAAAAGAGAACCCTTGCAAACTGAGAAAAGAAAATAGACTAAGGTCGGGAAGTGGTGTGAGGCACAGTACAGATTGTAGGTTGCTATTACGAGTCGTATTGAGCACTCGTACAACCACATTGAACAAGGTTGCATAAAAAGCCTTTCCTATGACTCGTGGAATCAACCTACAGGTCGTACCATGAGTCGTGAAAAAATCTAGAGAAATACTAACGTAGGGGCTTCATCAGACGACTCAAGGTACGGATCGTACCTTTGTGGTATGCGTCATACCTGCGAGTCATACTAAAAATTTGCTATAATTTTTGGACTTCTCACGAGTTGTACCTTCATGGTACGACCCGTAGTGATGACCCATGATAAGAATCAGAAAATCTCCTGTCTAATTCTTCTTTTTCAAAAACGGAATGCTAACTTCTTTCTCTACAGGTACAATGAAATACAAACGCAAAGTAGATAAATCAACAGCCCAAAGGACATTAATTGATGAAACAACTGAGTTGGAGTATGAAAAGGTAGAGGATTCACCTAGTGGCTCAGTCGAAGAGTATCAATTCGACACCTCTGACACTGATGGAACCAGAACCACTAGAGCAAAAGCAAAGGCCCAAGCCGAAGAAGCCACTGCCACATTCGCTCAAGCTCCTAGTCTGAGGAGGGAGTTAGAGAGGAACAACAAAAGTCGATAAATGACTCCAATGATGAAGAAGGGTCAGGGGAGACCCAAAATGGAGAAGAGAGCGGCAGTGAAGAATAAGAGGAGGAGGCTCCTGATATTGCACAAGAAAAGACCCCACCCAAAAGAAGTCGTACAATTCGGTGGAGAGTGTTGGGTGCTAAAGAAATCCATGAGCAAGGCATCTCTCGCACCGCCAAGAATGAACCAAGGAGGAGCATTCAAGAAGAGCCGCAGATCCTCACAAACTCACTGAATAAAGTTGAGGAGATGAAGTGGATTTTTAGTTTCAATGGTTTTGAGTGGATGGCCAAGACTAGCACAGTATACAGAAGAAATAGTCCGGGATTTCTATGCCAACTATTTGGCCACCATGGAGGTAAAGGCAAAGGAAGGGCAGAAGATAAAAGACCAACCTCATCTAGAGAATGTTATGGTCCGAGGACGAGAGGTTGATATATCTGAGCGGACCAACGCTTGAATGTTGTATGGAACACAGTTCCTACCTACAAGTATGATGCTAGAGTACAATCACAGGGTGGAGGCAATGAAGCAGAGTAGAAAGCTGAGTGTGCAGGAGCGGCAGAGGTAGCTGCAATGGCTAGCAGGGGTGATTTCTGAGAACAAGGAAGAAGATGAGTGGATTACAGGTGCAAAGAAGGTGGAAAAGAACTCACTAAATTTCATAGCAAAAGCCTGTTGGACCCTAGTGCGCCATCGGTTAGCACCTACTGTCAACGACAACACATTTAGTGTTGATAGGGCAGCTTTGATGGCTTGCCTCATGTCTCGTTACCCCATCAATATCCCAAAGATCATAGAAGATGAGATACAACACCGGGCGATGGGAGTGAGTACTAGTATCCCATTCCCGAGTCTTGTATTCAGGTTGTGTATGGAGGCAGAAGTTCCACGGGGTGACGAGCGTTTGATTGGAGGCCGGAGGATTGCAGACATAGGCCTTATCAGGGATGAGATGAACCTGGTAAGCAGATCCAGGATTCCCACAGCAATTCCAACAGCCCAGCCAGTAGGGGACGCACAGATGAATGTCCCCATTACAAAGGAGCAGAGCGAGACACCGGCCACAGACGCCGATCATTCAGAGTCAGCTCCTAGCACCTCAGCTGCACCACTGCCCAGCCTGTAGACTCAGACACCAGCAGGGTATATTTTGGTACCACATGAATTCCTCAAGAAGCTGGCCAAATGGTTGACCATAGCTGAGCGAAAGATTCAGGCCATGATGAACAATGTAAAACCATGGGTCAAGTCAGAGATAGAGGCAGCATCTCAGGCTCTACATGCTCACCTAGATAGTTTTGAGAGTCGATTCAATGTGAGGATGGCGGAGTAGACAGATACCAGTAGTCTCCACGTAGAGTTGTGGGCTCTTCGGAGCCAAGTAGTTGAGTTTTCATCACGACAACCAATATTTATAGAATCCCCCACTCTTCTGGACCTAGATACCGAGCTTGACGAGGAGATTGATTTGGCGGCATATTTGGAGCCAACTACAGCTATTGAGAAGGGTAAGAAAAGAGCTAATGAGGTTGTTAGAGAGGAGAGTCCAAAAAAGAGGAGGAAGAAGGAGAGGAAAGAGCGCAAGCGGGCAAGAGCAGAGAGCATGCGGACTCATGACACACATATGTCTGAGCTGCATGAAAGAGCTAGAGGAGCAGATAGCTCCACCATAGCTTAGCCCAAGCTTGCAAGTGGTTGTGTCCCTTTGAGTGAGCCGCATTCAACCCCGATAGTTATAGAGGCCGTCGAAGTAGCCATGATTACTGAGGGACAACTTCCCCTATTTACACACCATTGAGCGCGCCGGCCACCGCTAGCGGCACTATTACATGGAGGTACCACCTCCGCATGATGACGGGAGCGCCTAGTGCGCCACAAGTATGTTCTCTTCCCTGTGCTCTTATAGTTTATGCTTCAGGGACGAAGCAGACTTTTTAAAAAAGGGGAGGGGGCGTACTTGTGATTTTTGATATTTTTGAATCGTCTGAGGGTTTTTCTTGCCATGTTTCATTTCCCTCAGGCATGTTATCTAGTAGAACCGACATGTGTTGAATTTTTATTTTTAGTTTGTGATTTTTGGCTTAATTAAAAAGTAACTTAGGAGTATTCAACCAATAAAAATGTACTAGTTTTGGTTTTTGAAAAATTGACCCTGTTTAAAATTTTTTGATGCATTAGCTATGTATTTGTGACAACATGCATGATTTCTGTGGATCTTTTGTTTTCATTTAGTTTATTAATATGAGAATTCTTGTTAAGCCATGTATAAACCAGGTAGGTGAGGTGAAAGTAGTTCATGTACCATGTGTGAGTGAGGTATAGTATTCATTTCGGTATTGTGTTGAAGATCCGGAACTTGCCTGGTTGGTCTTTGCATAGGTTAAGGATGGTTGGTTAGGATATGGTCATAGTACATTTTTTTTAGCTCACTATTAGCCTATATTACCCTACCAAAGTTGCATGAATCCCTTGATTCCAAGTTTGTGCCTTAATAGACCATGTTTATTTGATTTACTGATTAACCGTACCCATTTGTTTACAATGAACCTATTTTGGCCCTAGTCCTTCCTTGGATATTGTGAACCTCACATAAAAAAATGCTCAAGTTGAGGGTGGCTAGAGTAGGGGTGCATAAATTTTGGAAATGAAAGAAAGGAAAAGAAAAGAGAAAAGAAAGGTGAAAAATGAGGAGTGGTGAGATGAAAAGAAAAGAGATGAAAATATTGAGAATCTTGAAAAAAAAATTCAAAAGAAAATGAAAATGCTAAAAAAGTTGAAAAATCTCCACACCCATTCAAATGTGTATAAAAAGAGGTGAAAAGGAAAGAAAAAGGGGAATGAAAGAATAAAAGGTGAAATAGATGAATGGTGTAGCCAATGTTTGTAGTACCAAGAGAGGGATAGTCACTTATAAAATCCTCCATCTTTATCATGTCCAACCCTAAGCCTACATTACAAGCCATACCAAGTACTATAGTGATCCTAACTTTACCATCTGATAAACCAAAGCAGAGAAAATAAGGGAAAGCCCATGGTATCTGACACATAATACTTGTAACTTCTTTGTGAAAGTGAGTGCCTTACTTGTTTAGTCCCATGCTATGCTTGATATTTCATATCTGAGTGGGGACTTCATTTGTGTGAGGGTACATGGATTATGTTTTCTTTTACCATTGGTCTGTGTGAAAAATATTGGTGATGACTTCATTCCCTATTGATAGCTAGATGACATGTCTTGATCCTTATTTATGATTTTTTGAGGTTACTTGTAATGCATTAGCTGATGTTGTTCCATGAGAAAGAGTCAGTAGAGTTTGTATAGAAAGTGCAAGTTTTGTTTGAGTATTGGCTGTAATATCTTACGTCTATTTTCTAGTTGAGCATCGTGTTTAGTTTTTGTTTTCTTTGCCAGAGGACATACAAAAGTCTTAATTTGAGGGTGTTGATGTGCTTTGGATTTATAGCACTTTCGACGCTCAAAACTAAGAAAATAACATGGACTTAGGTGTATTTATGTAGATATAAGGCATTTTTCCTTTGGTTACAGGAAAAATTGGTGTTGGAGCTAAAAATGTAAATGATAGCCGGAAGTGTGCAAAAATAGGTTCAAATTGTAGTCCATAGTACGAGTCGTAGAAAGGTCCTACGGATCGTACTAGTGGCTGTGGAGAGTTGTAGAAGGCTAATGTTGAAGAGATGCAGTATACAAGTCTCAGTACGAGTCGTACAAAGCTTGTACAAGTCATGGTGATTAATTCATGAAAAGATTCATAAGATTTGTATAAGAGGTGGACTCCTGCTTTAGAGAGGAAGCATGAACCGTGGAATGAAGGTAAGAGTCGTACCACGACGGTCGTGATGAACATCAGAAATGTTTCAAAGTCTCAGAGTCAAGCCATGGGATCTCAGTACGGATCGTAAGATGGAGGTACGAGTCGTACCAGGATCCAACACTTAGCCAAAATTCAGCCAGCCATGCAATGTACGAAAGGAAGCTACGGGCTGTAAGATCGTGCTATGGATCGTAGGTTGACTCGTGACGTGGGTGGAACCAGATATAGAAATTCACCCTGTTAGCCTAGGAAAAGGATTCTTGTGTTCATATAAATATGTTTTAGGTTTTATTTTCAGGAGACATAATCAGATTATCGAATAGAAGAGATTTTTAGGGGAGAAAGAGAGAATTGAGTTGATTTGACTTGTGATCAAACTTTTCTTGAATTCTTCTTGCTATTTGTTCTTCAAGATTTTTTTGATTTATTAAAAAGAAGTGTTTTTCTCATTTATAATTGTAAGTACTGATTTATGTTTTTAACGATGAATGCAATTCACAACCTTGCAACTATGAGAGGCTAAAACCTCCATAGCTAGGGTTATGGGAACCATGGTGGATTAACAACCTAGGGTTGTACAAAGTGATTCTAAAACCAATACAAACACTTATATTGTGTTCCCTTCATGCTTAAACATTTCTTAACGGTGCGCAAAGTTAGAACATGCCCGAATTCTTTACTTACTTAGGTTTAAGAGGTAGAGATTGGGAAAAGAGAATTACAACGGAGCCTTGATCTTGATGATCATTGTATTAACTTGAGTTGTGGTCGTAGGATAGTTAAATCTGAAACTTAGTGATAACGGATAGTTTGAAACTGCTCATGAGACTTGGTCGAGCAATTGAGTATAGTCATTCAATAGGGACTGGTCGATTGTTTGAATGAACCTAAGTTATCAGTTCTATAAATAAGTATTGGTGATAATCACGAGTGTATACCCAAAGCAGTTATGAACCCATGGGGAACACAAACCCTAGTTATCCTTTAATATTGATTCAAAGAGGAATTTTTGATAATTTTTTTATCATTAATTTTCTTCAGAACCCCCAAATTTTGAAGTAACTACCTCACAAGTTCACTTACCGGCTGTAATCTAGCTCTTCCATATTTCCTGTGGGATCGACCCCAACCTCTAATTGGGTTCTTTATTGACAACGTCCGCTTCATACTTCAGTAAGAGGTGTGGTTTGAGCATTATCAGACCCGTAGCAGGATTGTACCGATCGTACCTGCTTCTCATACACCCTTAGCTGCTTCATATTGGTCTAAGTGTTGGTACACTGATACGACTTGTACCATAGTCCTACGACTCATACAATGCATCCATGGTTTGGCCCTGAGAACTCTGACATCTTCTGAAGTTTTCCATGAGTGTTGTGGTACACCTCATACCTTCCGCCTTTGACTCATACTGTTTGTTATGTCTAACGTTCTGCCAAGTCTTGAATAATGTCATGAAGTTCACCACAACTCATGGTACGGGTCGTATGTTTGTTCTACGATCCATGAGTCCATCCATACCAAGAGATTTCCTTTGTGAAAATTTATCTAAACAATTCCATAAATCCAATTATGGCTCATACCATCTTGGTATGGCTCGTAGTGAGATTCGTATTTTTCCTTACTCTTATTTCAGCCTTTAAATTTCACCACGGTTCTCAGTACGGCTCGTACAATCACTGTACGACTAGTACTGACACTTGTACTTGGCTGATTTTCTGCATTTTTAGGCTTCTTTTGCACATTTTTTCTCCAACATTTATTTTCCCTGAAATCAAAGTAAAAGTGCCTCATATCTATATAAACATACCTAATTCCATGTTAATTTCTTAGTTTTAAGCATTGAAACTGTTGTAAACTCACAACATATCATGCTCTACTTCTCTTTGTTCGGAAGAAGTATTGTGCCCTTAGGATGTGCATTGATTATCAGAAATTGAACAAGGTCACAATAAAGAATAAGTATCCCTTCCCTAGGATTGATGACTTGTTTAACCATCTTCAGGGTGCTAAGTGCTTTTTGAAGATATACCTTAGATTCGGCTATCACCAGCTCAAAGTTAGGGAGAGTGACATTCTGAAGACAGCCTTCAGGATTCAGTATGGTCACTATGAGTTTGTATGTCTTTTTGACTAACAAATGCTCCTGCAACTTTTATAGAGTTGATGAATAGGGTGTTCAAGCAATATTTGGATATGTTTGTGATTGTCTTCATAGATGATATTCTCATATATTCTTGGACTGAGGAGGAGGATGTTGCTCATTTGAGGATCGTGATGTAGACTCTCAAAGATTTCCAGCTGTTTGCTAAATTCAGCAAGTGTGAGTTTTGGCTTAAACTCATTATCATTCTTGGGTCATGTAGTGTCTAGTAAGGGTGTGCAGGTGGACTCTCAGAAGATAGAGGCAGTGAAGAATTGGGCTAGACCTGTCGGTCCTACTGATATTAGAAGCTTTTTTGGTTTGGCTGGTTATTACAGGAGGTTCATAGAGGGATTTTCATCCATTGCGACACCGTTGACTAAGTTGAACAGAAGAAGGTCAAATTTTAGTGGTCGGAGGCTTGTGAGAAGAGTTTCCAGGAGCTAAAGACTCCACTCACTTCAACCCCAATATCGACCCTACCGGAGGGCACGAATGATTTCATTGTGTACTAAAATGCCTCTAGGGTTGGTCTTGGTTATTTGTTGATGCAACAAGGTAAGGTCATTGCATATGCCTCTAGACAGCTTAAGACATACGAGGAGAATTATCTGATTCATGAACTAGAGTTTGTAGTCATGCTGTTTTCCTTAATGATTTGGAGGCACTATTTGTATGGGGTGCATGTAGATGTTTTCACGGATCAAAAGAGCCAAGAGTATGTGTTTACTAAAAAGGACCTAAATTTGCGGCAAAGGAGATGGCTAAAACTTCTCAAGGACCATGACATGAGTGTCCTTTACCACCCGATCTAGGCCAATATAGTGGCAGATGCTCTTAGTAGGCTATCCATGGAGAGTGTGTCCCATGTTGAAAATGGGAGAAACGAGTTGGTGAAGGATGTCCATAGGCTTGCTCGTTTAGGTGTTCCCCTTAAATATTCATCGAATGGTGGTGTTATTGTCCAGAATGGGTCAGAATCATCATTACGGATAGAGGTTAAAGCAAGGAAGGATGAGGATCCTATCTTAGTGAAACTAAAGGAAGTTGTCCAGAATTAGAGAGTAGAAGTTTTCTCCCAAGGGGGAGATGGGGTACTCCGATGTCCAACTACAATTGACTTGAGAGAGTGGATATTGAACGAGGCTCATGGCTCTCGGTACTCTATCCATCTAGGTTCCACCAAGATGTACTGTGACCTACAAGAAGTCTATTGGTGGAATGGTATGAAGAAGGACACAGCGGAGTTAGTGCCAAGTGTCTGAATTGCCAACAGGTAAAGGTTGAGCATTAGAGACCTGGAGGTGTGCTTCAAGACATCAGCCTTCCTACTTGGAAGTGGGAAGAGATTGATATGGACATTATAGGCTTGCCTGGTACACACCGATAGTATTACTCTATATAGGTGATTGTGGATAGGTTGACCAAATTAGCCCATTTCCTATCAGTCAAAACTATGGATTCAGCCGAGGATTATGCTAGACTTTACATTCAGGAGTTGGTTCGGTTGCATGGAGTCCCTTTGTCCATCATCTCAGATAGGGGTACTTAGTTCAGCTCTAAATTTTGGAGATCATTTCAGAAGGGACTTGGTACACAAGTGAAGCTTAGTACAACTTTTCACCCGCAGATAGATGGTCAGGCCGAGCCGACTATTCAGACTCTTGAGGACATGTTGAGAGCATATGTGATTGATTTCAAGGGTATTTGGAATGATCACTTGGCTCTCATCAAGTTTTCATACAATAATAGTTATCACTCCAGCATTCATATGGCGCGGAGATGTAGATAACCAATTGGAAGGTTTGTGGTAGGTGAAGCTATGTTGATTGGGCCAGGTTTAGTACATGAGCGGCTATGGAGAAAGTTCATCTCATTAGGGAGAGGTTGAAAACATCTCAGAGTCATCATATATCATATGCGGATGTTAGGAGGAGAGAGCTTGAGTTCGAGGTCGATGATTGGGTGTTCCTAAAGGTGTCTCCAATGAAGGGAGTTATGAGATTCGATAAGAAAGGAAAGCTTAGTCCCCGATATGTTGGTCCTTATAGGATTTTGAGGTGAGTTGGCAAGGTGGCATATGATTTGGAACTACCAGGGGAGTTAGCTTCGATGCATCCAGTTTTTCATGTTTCTCTATTTAAGAAGTGCATTGGTGACCTAGCCTTAGTTATTCCGGTAGAGAGCATTGGTGTGTAGGATAGCCTTACTTATGAGGAGGTTCCAGAAGAGATCCTTAATAGTTAGGGTTGAAAATTTAGAAAACAAGGAGGTAGCTTCCGTGAAAGTTTTGTGGAGAAACCAACTTGTTGAAGGATCTACGTGGGAAGTTGAAGTAGAAACGATGGCTATATACCCGTATCTTTTCCCTTCTGACTCATTTCCATCATAAGGTACCAGTTTTCTACTTAATACTCTATTCAGTTTTATGTCAAGTTCATGTCTCTAAGTTTCTTTCATGGCTTAGCATGTATATATGTTTCATGCATTCAGTTCAGTCATGTATCTCAGTCCGGAGTCAGTCACTTCATTAGTTTTCAACTATTGTTGTATAGTTTTGGAATTACAATTCTTTCCCTAGTCATCCATCTTAGTTAGCCACATTCGAGGACAAATGTTCCTAAAGGGGGAGATATTGTAATACCCCAAAAAGTCCCTTAGATCAGACCCGAGACTTATAGCAGAAAATGGCACTAGTGCCATACAACGAGTCAAAGGACAACTCATTCTTCCATCCTACGGGCCGTTGTATGATGCCATATGATCAGTTCACATGAACTGCAAAAGGTTAGTCTAGAACCCATGAGGGGATTGTACGGACCGTTGTTTAATTGTACGGGTCATCTTTTAGGGTCATTAAAGCAGATTTATAGAATTTTGGAGGAAGAAGAGGGAACAACGGATGGACCAACGGTCCGTTGTTCTTAACCACGACCCATTGTAAGAGTCATTGATTCTGCCAGTTGTTTTTTAAATTTTGGTAGTCTAGGGGCATTTTGGTAAACTCTTATTCTAACTCCTAAATGACGTCATTCTAGGCTTCCTAAGGGTCATATTAAAGTGTTTTAGCTTAGCTAAATTATTCATTCCCTTCAAAGAATGATCATTGGAATTTCCTCTCAAGATCAAAGCTAGGGTTCTTCATTAAACCTCATTAAATCTTCTTTGGTTTACAAGACAAGTCTAGGAGTTAATTACCTAGGTAATTAGGGTTATGAATGGGAAAAATATTCCATCCTCATGCCCAATTTCATTTTGATTCCATGATTTCAAGTCTCTAAGCATGCCAAATTAAAATTCTAGAGTTTTACCCAATTTTCATGAAATCTTCCAAGCTATCTCTACGGGTTTAATCCTCTCATGTCTCAATTGATGTTTTATGGATACTAGGGCATATTTAACCCTCAATTTACTTACTAATATGTGATTTCAAGTTATGACCTATTATGCTTGATTTATGAATTTCAAGCTTTTGAATCCACGATTTCAAGTATGATGAGTTAACAAAGTATGCATGAATATTTATGAATTTTTAAACTTATGATTCCATGATTGCGAACTTATGAAGTTTGATTGAAGTATGCACTATTGTCAGAAAATTCAAGTTCAAGTATCATGGCTAACTCTATGGCACCCTTTCATGAATATTTCCCAAATGTCAAATACAATTATGTTTATAATCATGATTTCATGTTTTGGCTAGCCCATGCAACTTCAAGTATGTTTTCTCGATAATGATTATGATCCATGTGTATATTTTTGGAAGTAGTATCCAACACCACATAGGCTAGGGGTTCATGTAAACCCCGAGTCTCAAAACTATGTACCACTGTAGGTATATATCCATGTTCAAACCCTACAGAGACTCACAAGTGATATCACACCTTAATCATTCCTAGTCTTGGAAATCTTGGGAAGGATCTACCCTTTTGAGCGAGATAGTTGAGGCATCATGTAAGCTCTATCATGATGGTGTCAGTTAAAATGAAGCCTCCCATTGTTTCTCTTATTTTTAGATACTCATGTTCATGTCTTATGATATTATATTTTATAGTATATTTGACACATTAATTAGCTTAAGAGTTTCTACTTATGATTTCAAGTATAAAACGCTATATGATTTCTATTTCTAAACCTTGGGTCTTTATGTTTAGCTTATGAGCTCATGATTATGCTTATTTCAGGAATATGGCTTTTAGCATGTTGATTTACTCTCATGTTGTTGATGTGTCCTGATTTTATGGCACTTTCAACGCTTAAAACTAAGAAAATATTCTAATCCTGAGTATGTTTATATAGATATAATGTGTTTTTGTTAAGTGTTGTAGGTAAAAAAGTTTGGAATGTGGAAGGGGCATAATGAGGTAAAAATGGGCTAATTCTGGAGTGTGAGCAAGGTAACGAGTCGTCATGTCACTTTACAACTCATTCCCCGAGCCATTAGGAGAAGATGGTTGTGAAGTACCAAACTTGCGTTGGAAACAATGTTGAAAATGGGTTGACACCATGACTCATCAAGTCTGGTCACAAGTCCACTGGTGTGTCATGAGGACTAGAAGCTGAATTAGATCACAAGTCCTGTGAGTCACAACGAGAGGAGCAATGAGTCGTCATACGACTCCATGACTCGTTAAGAACAATCGTTAGTTGAAGTTCAGAATTTAAGCTAAAGTACTAATATTGGGGATGGAAAAAGCAATGAGTTGTTATGAGACTCAATGAATCATCATGGGAAGTCGTGCAGAACACCGGAGATTTATGATTTTGGACTTAGAAGCAACGGAGGACTTCACTACTCATCTTGTCACTTAATGAGTCGTTAGGTGAACTGTCATCTAGGAGGAAGTTTTGCGAAGAACGAGACATTGCTACACTTCACGACTCGTTAGGTCATCTAACGAGTCGTCATCATTACCGACCTAACATCCTTGTTTAATTAGGAAAGGATTTATTTAGTGTCTATAAATATTTTATGTATGTTTCTTTTTACAGTTTACGAAATATTACCATATTTTCATTGTTGTTGATTGACATTAAGGTTCAAGAAATAATTTTTATAATTTTGTTCTTGAGTTTCGAGATTCAAACAATTTTGGGGTTATTGATTTTATATTCTTGATTAATTCAAGACGTGTGGTTTCTTTTACAAATTATTGTAAGTTTAAAATTATGATATCTTCTATAATTCTTAATTGTGATTCTTCAAGCATGAGTAGCTAAACCCATAAATAAGGTTGTGGGAACTATAATGAATTAACACATATAGGTAAAATACTTAGTGAATCTTGAATGGGGTTTATGCATGCATTGTTCTTCCCTTCATTTTAATTGCTTCTTAACGACCACGAACATTGGAAATTTTCTTATTCTTACTCACCGGATTAAGGGGGTAATGAATGGGAAAAGGGATTAACAACGGAGATTTGAGGCTATCAACCCTCATCTAATATCTTGACCTTGTCCAGGAATAGCTAATCCGATATCAAGGGTAAGGGTTAGTCAAGTATACATCCGCATACGGATCAGGTTGCATGGTGATAATCTTCTAATTAAGGAACTAACCATTTAGGTGAATTTAACTTACCGATATTGCATGCTAAACACAAAAATAGATCACTAGTATAAAATGCCTTGTTGTTATGAAGTCATGGGAAACACAATCCTAGTCAACTCACTCATTGAATAAGATTAATTTTAATCAAGAATCTACTCATTTATCTTTATTGTTTTACATTATTTCTTGT
>JACEIK010000073.1:457357-467838 GCA_018107945.1 Datura stramonium | reverse complement strand
GTAGTGGTGACCTTGCCGGTCACGTAGCTTTCCAGTATTTCCTTGTTGAGTCTCAGAAGACTAGATAGCATGGTGGCCTTGTCGGCCCGCATAGGTTCCTAAATATGAGTATGTTCTGGTCAACTGTTATTACAGGTACAGGTGACTATAGGCCCAGATGGTCGGAGGCTGTGTTTACAGCCGTTATATAGCCCTTTGTTTCCAGGAACTTGAGATAGAGCTAGCCAGGCACCAGATGTGCCTCGGCCCATCAGTTAGAAGTCTAGGTCCTTCTAGGGCACCAGGTGCCAGTCATACTCCCCAAGGCGGGGCGTGACAAAATCCTCCTTGGAACTACATACATGTGGCTCCATTTTTCACTTTTTCACCATTTTTGCTTTTATTCAAATTTTCCCTCCCTTTTCACCATTTTTATGCAATTGTATAGGTGTTGTGCTTTTTCAAATTTTCATTCATTTTTCTCTTTTTGTATCTTCTTTTCAATTTTTCTTTTTCTTTTTATTTTATCTTGTCACACCACACCTCGTTTTTAACCCTCTTTCTTTTCTCTTCCACTTTCACCTCCCCCAGATCTATGTACCCCTTACTCTAGCCACCCTCAACTTAGGAATTTTACCTATGTTGAGATTCACAATATCCAAGGAGGGACTTGGGCTAAAACAGGTTCATTATAAAAAAAATGGGTACGGTTAATCGGTTAATCAAAGAAAATGATTCATTTAAGGCTCAAAATTGGGATCAAGGAAATCATATTATTATGGTAGGGTACTTTAAGCTAAAATGGGCTAAAAAAACGGCCTATGATCCTTTCCTAACCAACCATCCTAAAACCTATGTAAAGACCAATCGGGAAAGTTCTAGATCCTCTACACAATATTGAACTAGGTATAGACCTCACTCACTCATCGTACATGTTTTGCATTCATATTACCTGTCCGATTATTCATGGATAACAAGAATTACTCGTGATAATACACTAAATGACACAAAAAAATCTATAGAAATCATGTTTTGCAATCAACAAGTACATAGCTAACCATAAAAAAATTTAAACAGGGTAAATTTTTCAAAACTTCAAAACTAGTGTAATTTATTGGATGAGTAATCCTAAGCTACTTTCTAATTAAAAAAATTATAAAAATAAAATAAACTCATAAATATGTCGGTTCTACACTATAGCATGCCCAAGGGAAAAGAAACACGGCAAGAAAAACCCTCGAATGAATTCAAAAAATCCCAGAAGTACAAGTAGACCCCCTCCCATTTTAAAAAGCATGTTTCATCCCCGAAGCATAGAATATAAAGTGGAAGGAAGGGAACATACTTGAGGCTATTCAGACTTTACCTTCCATGGGTTTCCTCCCATGCAGCACCTGATTAACACTGCAGCACGACATAGCTTTTATGATTCTTCAAGCATCATCAAGGTACACCATCTTAATTCCTCGTATTTCCTCAATGTCTCCCAGATATATCTTTATCCTTTGCCTGTTCACCTTGAACCTTTTTCCATTTTATTCTCAAGCTCCACTGCACCGTATGGGAACACATTCACCACTTTATATGGTCCCATCCACATATAGTTCAATTTTTTGGGATGCAAACAGAGCCTTAAGTTAAACAGTAGAACCAGATCACCAGTGTTGAACTCCCTCTTTGCGATCTTCTTATCATTATAGATATTCATTCTTTCTTTATAAATGGCAGCACTCTCATAAGCTCGAAGTTGCAATTAATCTAACCCATTGAGCTAGTCAAGCCTCAACTTGGCTTTCTTCATCCCAGTTTAAGTTCAACCTTTTTAAAGCCCATAATGCCTTATGCTCTAACACGACCGGCAGATGATATGACTTTCCATAGACCAGATGATATGGAGATGAACCAATGGGGGTCTTATAAGTTGTTCGATAGGCCCAGAACGCATCATCGAGTTTCTTAGACCAATCTGTCCGATTAGTATTCACTGTTTTGGCCAGAATGGTCCTTATCTCCCTTTTTGAAACTTCCACCTACCCACTTGACTGAGAATGGTAAGGTGTTGCCACCGTATTCTTGACGCCATATTTCTACAACAGGGTTCTAAAGAGGCAGTTACAAAAGTGTGATCCACCGTCATTGATGATTGCTCTGGGAGTACCAAACCTAGTGAATATGTACCTCTACAGATATGTTGTGACACCTTTTCCTTCATTGTTAGGTAGTGCAATAGCCTCCACCAATTTGGAGAAGTAACCCATCACCACCAAGATGTATTTCATACAAATGGGCCCATGAAGTCAACACCCTATACATCAAATAACTCAACTTCCAAGATAGGGGTCAATGGTAACTCATGCTTGTGAGTAATGCCACCTGTCTTTGGCACTAATCACATGCCTTGGCATAATCATAGGCCTCTTGGTGAATAGAGGGACAATAACCGCATTGCAAGATTTTGTGTGCAGTTCAGATACTACTATGATGACTCCCAAAAATGGATGTAACAAGCCTACAGAATGCTCAACATTTCTACCTCTGAGACACACCTCCAAATTATCCCATCTGCACAAATGCGAAATAAGTATAGTTCATCCCAATAGTATCTTTGTGCATCGAATAAGAACTTCTTCCTCTGCTGGGGAGTCATATTTGTTGGGATCATATCACTGACCAAATAATTTGCAAAGTCAGTGAACCAGGGAATCAAGTCCTAAGATGCAACTAATACCTACTTGACTTAGAAAGCATCATCGATATCAATCTCCTCCCTTGCTCTAGCCTCAAACTCGAGTCTAGACAGTGATCAGCTACTTGATTTTCAGTTCCTTTTCAGTATTTCACCTCAAACTCGAAGTCTTGGAGAAACAACACCCATCTAATTAACTTGGTCTTAGCATCCTATTTAGACATCAGATACCTCAGAGCAGCATGGTCTTTATGAACGATCACCTTAGTTTCAAGAAAGTATGCTCAAAACATCTCAAATGTAAAGACCACTGCTAGAAGCTCTTGTTCCGTAATAGTGCAATTCTTTTAGGTCGTGTTGAGTGTTTTTACTAGCATAATAGATAGGATGAAAAATCTTCACTCTCAGTTGGACCAAGACAGCACTGAGAGCGACCCCACTAGCGTCACACATTACCTCAAGGAAGAGACCAATCTGGAGCTATAATAGTAAGAGCAGTGGTGAGTTTCTCTTTCAAGAACTCAAAGGCCTTCAGACATGCCTTATCAAATATGAACTTCACCTCCTTCTCAAGCAATTTGCACAATGGTTGTGAAATCTTTGAAAAGTCCTTGATAAACCTCCCGTAGAATCCTGCATGCCCTAAAAAGCTTCTGAACCCTTTTACGAAAATAGGTGGTGTCCAGTCCTTCTATAACTTGAATGTTTTTCTTTTCCACCTCAATCCCTTTTCCAGAGATTTTGTAACCCAACACTATTCCTTCCTTGACCATGAAATGGCATTTCTCCCAATTTAGGATCAGATTATTTTCTTGACATCTATTCAACACTTTTCAAAATGATTGAGGCAAGATTTGAATGAGTCACCCACAACTAAGAAGTCGTCCATGAAAACTTCGAAGGTGTCCTCCACCATATCTGAGAATATCAACATCATGCAACGCTGGAATACAGTTGGTGCATTGCACAATCCAAAAGGCATTCTCCTAAAAGAAAATGTTCCATAAGGGAAAGTGAATGTGGTCTTCTCTTGATCTTCCGGGGCTATAGTTATCTGATTGTACCCCAAATATCCATTAAGAAAGCAGTATCAGCCTCTACCTTCCAACCTGTCAAGCATCTGATCCATGAATAGAATCTGAAAGTGGTCTTTCTGGGTCCAGTGGTTGAGCTTTCTATAATCCATGCACACACGCCATCTTGTAACTGATCTTGTTGGTATCAGCTCATTCTTCTCATTGGGTACCAATTGTAATCCCACCTTTCTTTGGCACACACTGTACTAGACTTACCCACTTGCTATATTTAATGGGGTAAACTGCACCAGTGTCTAGCCACTTAATAATCTCCTTTTTCACTACTTCTTACATTGGTGGGTTCAGGCGTCGCTGATGCTCTTTACTTGGTGTGCAATTTGGCTCGAGCAGGATTTTATTGGTGCATATACCTGGGGGAAATAAAATCAAGAGTTAAGACTAATTAGGGTTTGTGTTCCCCATGGGTTCTTAACTGCTTCGGGTATACACATATGATCAATACCAATGCCTACTTGGAGAACTAATAACTTGGGTTCATCCAAACAATTGGTTCGTCCCTATTGGATGACTATACTCAATCACCGGATCAAGTCTCATGAGCAGTTTCATACTAGCCGTTATCAATTTGTTCCAAATTTAACTATCTCGCGACCACAGCTCAAGTTAATACAATGATATCAAGATCAAGGCTTTTTTGTAATTCTCTTTTCCTAATCTCTGGTTCTCTAGGCTCAAGCAAGTAAAGAATTCGGGAAAGACCTAACGTTGTACACAGTTAAAAATTCTTAAGCATGAAGAGAATACAATACAAGTGTTTTTCTTTGGTTTTGAATCACTTTTTTGCAACCCTAGCTTATTAATCCATCATGATTCCCACAACCCTAGCTATGGAGGTTTTAGCCTCTCATAGTTGCAAGGTGGTGATGTGCATTCATAATTAAACACATAAATCAATACTTATAATTGTAAATGAGAGAAAAACTTCTTTGGTTATATCTGAAATAATTCAAGAACAATTCATAAAGATCAAGAAGAAATCAAGAAAAATTTGATCGCAAGCCAATCAACTTAATTCTATGTTGTCTCAATGTTCTCTAAAGTTCTCTCACGTCCTCTAACATCTTATAACCTCATCTTCTAAAAATAAAACATAAAAAGTATTTATACAGACATAAGAATTCTTTTCCTAAGCTAACAGGGTAAATTTCCATAACTGGTGCCGCCTAAGCCACGACAGATCCTACGACCCATAGTAGGATTGTATAGGTCATACCTGTTATCTGTATGTCCTTGGCTTGCTGAAATTTGGCTAAGTGTTGGGCTTTGGTACGACTTGTACTTTCTTCCCTTGAGTCGTACTGTTATTTCACATCTTGACTATGAGAAATCTCAATTTTTCTTAAGTTTGTCACGAGTGTGATAATACAACTCGTACCTTCACACCACGACTCGTATTGTCTATCCGTGTCAAGATTCAGCCTCTTGTGCAATTCTTCTTAATATTTACACGACTCAATTCTACGGCTCGTACAAGCATTGTACGACTCCTACTGAGAATCATAGGATGCACTCTTCATAACTCAACCATCTGAAACTTTTCACAATCTTCAGTACGGCTCGTAGCATAAACCTATAGCTCATACTTAGACTTGTGACTTTAGCCCATTTTCTGCACTTTAAGGCTTACTTTTGCACATTCATTCTCCAATACCTATTTGTCCTGTAATCAAAGAAAAAGTGTCTTATATCTATATAAACACACCTAAGTCCATGTTATTTTCTTAGTTTTGAGCGTCGAAAGTTCTATAAATCCCCAGCACATCAAAACATGATAATAGACATGAATAACTTGAAAACATGCTTTTCATCATAAATATCACACCATACATGAACATACATCATTGATCTCATTTTTTCATGAAATTTCATGGATGGGCATCATAATTTATAAAATTTGAAAACATGATTTATAATTGAAACATTGTAAAACTTTCCCATAAATTATAATTCAATAATAGAAACATGATTAGATCATACCCATGGTAGAAACTTAGGAAATTCATGCATTGGGTTAAAACCCCATAGGATCAACATGCAAATTTTTCATCAATTAGAGAGGGATTGGGCATGGGTGTGAACAAATTCACCCATTCATAACTTTACATACCTGAGAGAGTCTTATCTATAAGTTCTTTGATTGACCAATGAAGAATTGAGAAGAATTTGGAAGGAATTAAACTTGATCACCTCTCTAGCTCTCTAAGTTTGCATGCATGAATAGGAATAGTTTAGAATATACTTGCCCCTCTTAAAACTCATTATTTGTAGATTAGAATGACTTAGTTTAGGCCTTAGGATCATAGGAATTATGGAAAAGCCCTTATTAAATTCGCAGAGGAAAACAGACTGCTAGTCCCAGCGAGGGACTGGACGAGTCGTTACCTCTAATCACGAGTTGTTGTCTGTTGTCGTTAAGTGCCTGCCACTTTTCCTCAAATGGTCCCCACGAGGGACCTAACAGCTCATCGCTGGTGACCACGACTTTTGGTCACCGTCCATTACCTCCACTGACGAAAACCTCAAGTCTTTAACACACTGCTGACTACAACTTACCCATCGATCGTGGCATCTGACCACGACTCGTAGTGTCCAGTCGTGGGATACACTTCCAACTCATCCTTCATCCTTCTACTACCATTGAAAATTCACCAATTTTGCTAGTCCCTGGCAACAATGCCAAAAACATTATTGCACCCTAGCGCACGCATAAGCATATGCGGTCGTACAAGTAATACGGTGGCCCTTTTTTAAGAGCCGGATGTCGATTCCACAGGGACTGAACTAATACAACGAATTATCAAGTTCAGGTGCTAATTTAACCTTCACAAGTGTTAATTGTAGAAATTTTGAAAAATTCTAATTAAATTCAAGGGTGATCACAAAACAATGGAGAAACAATACAAGAAGCAACTTGATTTAAGGCCTGATAATCATGCAATGCTACAATTCACAATGGTTCAAGTATGAAAACTTTAGTTAATGTCTCATATAGCTAAAATGCGGTATTCATGGTCTTTTGAGCCTCTAAACACAACAAACTAGTCTCACACCTACATCGCTGAACGGGGATGTGAAGTCCAAATTCGTGAGCAAATTAACTACGTGGGTGTGGTTTACGGAGTTTGTGTCCTTGATTATGCATTTTCTTACCTCTAATCATTTAACCTGACTTAGCTTCACAACTACTTCTATGAGCGGTGATGTGACAATTCTAATTCGGTGTCTATCTCATCCCGTTTTAGTAACCAAGCAAGGCAAATTAGGTATAATTCCTATCCTAACTGCTAATCCTATCATAAAGATAAGAACTTGCTCCCTACATTCTTGTGTTCTAGCCTAGGGTTACTCTTTCGAGCTTTTACCTAATCTTAACGAGTTTGTATTTATGGTGATCAAGCATAAAAATAATAATAATAAAGAATATAAGACAAAACAACAACTAAAAACTCAAACCAACGAAGAATTCGTGCAGTTACAATCATATCATGTGGCATCAACCCCAGAGGAAAGGTTTTAGCCACTCATGTTCGTACAAATACTTAAAAACATGATTAAAGTGGAGTAATTACAAGAATAGATAAAAGAGAATGAAAATTAGTGAACACTAGATAGAGTTCTTCCTTTCTCCCTTCGCTCCTTTCCGTTGTTCTCAAATATTTCGTGATAAAATGATTTTTGGAGCTAAGTGTCCTAGTTATACTAAGTGAGAATTTACAAAAATTGGTCGTGGTTGAACTAGCTCCATGTCACGGACCTAGTCACGCCAATATTGCTCCGTGACATGGAGCAAATTCGCATTCTCACTGGAAAACTTGGCAGTTGCATGTTAAGGGCGCATGCTATGCGCGATGTCTGGCGTGGCACGACCCATCTCGGGCATGACGCACAACGTGACACGTCCACTGGCGCGTAGCATGGAATGGCGTGGCACTGTGCCAGTGCGCAGGTGCACTGCCCGACTGCTTCTGGCGCGCACTCCTGCCTGTGTGACACGGTGCCCATCGCAGCAATCTCTTGCCATGGCAAGCTGCAAGTTATGATCAAAGAACTTCTATGTTTTCTTCATTCCATCTTCCTTGCACTTAATCCCGGACTTCCTTTATCTTCATGCATCATCATATTAAGCTCATACTTTGCATTTTTCACCTACAAAACAAAGAGCTAATCACATTGGTTAATTATGCATGAATTTATACAAAACCACATGAGAATATAATGAATTAAATTGACAAACACGCCTTAACTAAGTTATAAAATAGCACTTGGGAACGTAATTATGCCCAAGATCAATTGACCATGGGTGACCTGACAACTCGTGAGGGATGACCACGACTCGTGGTCACACCCGTGGTCACCCCAACCCGAACATTTCCGACCAAGTCAAAGCTCCTCACCATGAGTCACTTCACGACTTGTGGTCAAACTGATGGGTCACATGACGACTCGTTCTGTGACCTGGTGCAGAAAATTCTATTTTCTCTGTTTTAACTCCCGGGTCTGATCTTAGGGTTTCTGGGGTATAACAAAATTTCCCCCTTGGGAACATTCTTCCTTAAATGTTGAAAACCACACAGAAAAGTAGAGAAACACAATTATCATGCTCATATACTAATCATATAAGCTGAAAACTAACAAAATAACTAACTCCGATTTAACTATAAGACTGAACTGAATTCATAAATCATACGTACATTCACTTACATAAAATAACCAGGTCACATGAATTGAACACGAAACTGAATAGAGTTTTAGGGAAAAAACTGATACCTCAAGCTGGAACTAAGACGGTAGGGAATAAATGTGGTATCTAGCCATCATATCTGCTTCGGCTTTTTACGTAGCTCCCTCAACATGTTGATTCCTCCATAAAACTTTAACTTAAGCTACTTCCTTATTTCTTAGCCTTCGAACCTAACGATCTGGTATTTCCATCGGAACCTCCTCATAACTAAGGTTGTCTCTCACACCGACACTGTCCACCGGGACAACTAGAGCTGGATCATCCAAACACTTCTTTAAGAGCAATACATGAAAATTAGGATGAACAGAAGCTAATTCTGAGGGAAACTCCAATTCATATACCACCTTGCCAACCCGTTTCACAATCCAATAGGGGCCAACATAACAGGGACTGAGTTTTCCTATTTTTCCAAACCTCATCACTCCCTTCATGGGAGACACCTTTAGAAACACCATTANAGGGACTGAGTTTTCCTATTTTTCCAAACCTCATCACTCCCTTCATGGGAGACACCTTTAGAAACACCCAATCATCAACTTCGAACTCAAGTTCCCTCCACCTCACATCGGCATAGGAATTTTGGTGACTTTGACCTGTTTTCAACCTATCCCATATGAGCTGAACTTTCTCCATGGCCTCATGGATTGAATCCGGTCCTATCATCGCAGCTTCATCGACTTCAAACCAACCAATAGGCAATCTACACCTTCTCCCATAGAGAGCCTCAAACAAAGCCATCTGAATGTTGGAATGATAGTTGTTGTTATATGCAAACTCAATAAGAGGAAAATGGTCATCCCAACTACCTTTGAAGTCAATCACACATGCTCTCAACATGTCCTGGAGAGTCTGAATTGTCCGCTCCGCTTGACCATCCATTTGCGGGTGAAATGTTGTACTGAGCTTAACCTGAGTACCAAGTCCTTTTTGAAACAATCTCCAAAACTGAGAGGTAAACTAAGTACCTCTGTTTGATATGATGGACAAGGGCATTCCATGCAACTAAACTAGCTCTTGGAGGTATAGTTTGTCACAATCCTCTACTGAATCAATGGCTTTGAATAGTAAAAATGAGCGGCTTTAGTTAACCTGTCCACGACCACCCAAATTGAGTCATACTGCCAACAAGTGCGAGGCAACCCTGTGATGAAGTCCATATTGATCCCCTCCCACTTCCAAGTAGGGATATTGATGTCCTGAAGCACACCCCTCGATCTCTAATGCTCAACCTTCACTTTCTAACAATTTGGACACTTAGCTACAAATTCTGCGATGTCTTTCTTCATGCCATTCCACCAATAGACTTCCCGTAGGTCACGATACTTCTTGGTGGCACCTGGATGTATCGAATATTTGGAACCGTAACCTCATGCAACATCTGATTTCTCAAATCATCAATGTCTGGGACACATAAGTGAACCTGATATCGAAGCACACCATTTCCCCTTTTAGAGAAGACCTCTACCTTCTGATTTTGAATGACTTCCTTTAAATTTTCCAAAATAGGGTCCTAGTCTTGTCTAGATTTTACATCAATCACTAAGAATGATTCTGATCCATTCTAAGCAATAACACCGCCATCGGTCGATTCAATCAAACGAACTCCCAACCTTGCAAGTCGATGTATATCCTTCACCAGCTTTTTCCTCCCCTAATATACATGGGACACACTCTCCATAGAGAGTCTTTTAAGTGCGTCCGCTACTACATTGGCCTTACCCGGATGGTAAAGGACACTCATGTCATAATCCTTAAGTAGCTCCAACCACCTCCTTTGCCGTAGATTTAGATCCTTCTAGGTAAACGCATATTGTAGACTCTTGTGGTTCATAAACACATCTACATGGATGATCTGGGGCATATTTATATGCCCAATTAATACTCAAATGCATCGGTTTTGCCTTGTTTATCCAACAATGTTAGTACATTCTCGTGTAAATTGTAGGGAAGTGTGAATTTATACTAACCAACATGATTA
>JACEIK010000073.1:422290-456528 GCA_018107945.1 Datura stramonium | reverse complement strand
TTAGTATAAATTTAGATAACAAAATATAAAAACTTTTCTTTACACTGTTGTCTGCATTTTTAGAGTTACAGTAAATTGACACTTGAGGAGATTTTGCCCCATAGTCCAGTCCCTGTGGGATCGATACTTGGCTTACTTAAGCCACTTACTACTTGTTCGACCACGTGCACTTGCGTGTAGTCATCCAAACGAGCGAACAATGGACCCCATACAAATAGTATCTCCAAATCATCAATGCAAATACCACCACTGCCAATTTAAGATCATGGGTCGGGTAATTCCTTTCATGCATCTTCAGCTACCTGGAAGCATATGCGATAACCTTTGTCGTGCTACATCAATAGAGAACCAAGGACGATCTTGGAAGCATCGCAATTCACCACGAACCCATCAGTACCCTCGGGTAGGGTTAGCATTGGTGCTGAGGTGAGTCGGGTCTTCAACTCTTGAAAGCTCCTCTCACAAGCCTCCGACCATTGGAACTTCACTTTCTTTTAGGTCAATTTGGTCAATGGCGCTGCAATAGATGAAAAACCCTCAACAATTCTCCGATAGTACCCAGCTAAACCTAAGAAACTCCTGATGTCTAAAGGATTCACCGGTCTACGCCAATTCTTTACCACTTCTATCTTCTGAGAGTCCACCTTTATACCCTCACTTGACACCACATGGACCAAAAATGCCACTGAGTTCAACCAAAAGTTGCACTTGCTTAATTTAGCATATAATTGGCGATCCTTGAGAGTCTATAGTACCACACTCAAATGAGCGGCATGCTCCTCCTCGCTCCGAGAGTGAACCAGGATGTCATCAATAAACACGATTACAAACATGACCAAATATGGCTTGAACACCCTATTCATCAAGTCCATAAAAGCTTCAGGAGCATTCGTTAGTCCAAAAGACATAACTACAAACTCATAATGACCATACTGCATCCTGAAGGCTATTTTTGGGATGTCACTCTCCCGAACCCTGAGTTGATGGTATCCGGATATGAGATCTATTTTTGAAAAGAACTTAGCACCCTCAAGCTGGTCAAACAAATCATCAATCCTGGGAAGAGGATACTTGTTCTTAACGGTGACCTTATTCAATTGACAGTAATTAATACACATATGAAGAGAACCATCTTTCTTTTGGACAAAGAGAATTGGTGCACCCCATGGGGATTTGCTCGGTCTGATGAACCCCTTATCTAAAAGGTATTTCAACTGCTCCAACTCTTTTAACTTAGCTGGAGCCATTCTGTAAGGAGGAATGCTATCGGAAAGAAGGTCAATACCCAAATCAATCTTCCCCACGGGAGGGACTCTTGATAAATCATTTAGGAAGACTTCTGGATACTCACATACTACTAGGACTGACTGGATAGTCGGGGTATCGAACGTAGAATCCTTAACCCTAACTAGATGGTATACACAACCTTTAGAAATCATCTTTCTGTCCTTAAGGAGGAAATGAAACGACCTACAGGCACGATTGAACTACCCTTCCATTCTAGGACTGGATCACCCAAAAATCTAAACTCTACTGCCCGGGTTCTACAATTAACTGATATATAACATGCAAACAGCTAATCTGTACCGAGGATAACATCAAAATCAGTCATGGCTAACTCTACTAGATCTGCTGAGGTGACTTTCTGAAGGATTGTGACCAAGCAACTTCTATACATCCTTCTAGCTACCAATGAATCACCCACTGGAGTAGAGACCTAGAAGGGTTCCAATAAGATTTCGGTATTGACTCCAAAACTACTTGACACATAAGGCATCATAAAATAAAAAGTAGCCCCTGGATCTAATAAAGCATATACATCAAGATAGAAAACTCGCAACATACCAGTGACTACATCCGAGGAGACCTCCTACTCCTGGTTGGATGCTAAGGCGTAGAATTTATTTTGGAACTGACCGCCACTTGTGCTAGTAGATGCCCCATGTTGGGATGGGCGTGGTGGTTGAGCTGCTGAACTTGAATCTAGGCCTCAGCCCTGTCTAGCTGCTGGGAAATCTCAGAGCATATCTACGGGCTTCCCACACCCAAAGCAAGCACCTGAACCTGCCAAACACTAAATCGTGTGTCTCCGGCCACACCTGCGATACTCTGGGATACTGGAATCTATGGGCCTGTTGTTCTGACATTTACAGCAGATGCTCATCCTCTCTAGTTGTGCCTAGATCTGGATGGCATAATCATAGCTGACAATGCCGGGGTTGATGATCTATGGTAGGACTGCTGACGGTGCCCACTAGGCCTCGGTCGAGAGAACCTATAGTTGTCTATCCTGGCCCTCTTGGCCTCTCTCTCCTTCAAATGTGCCACCTCCATCTGTTGGGCGTACAATACTATCTGAGTAAAGTCCATATCTTGATGGAGCACGACGATTCTGCAATCCTTGACTAGATAGTACGCCACCCCATGAACAAACCTTCTCACTTGATCCCTCTGATCAACCACTAACTCTGGAGCGTACTTTGACAGACGAGTGAACTCTAGGGAATATTCCTGCACTGTCATCTTCCCTTGTTTTAGATTCAAAGACTTGGCCACCTTCAAGTCCCTCATCTCTTGAGGGAAGAACCGATCTACAAAAGTAATGTGAAACACATACCAACTGATAGGGCCTTCTCCGGCCGCCTTACTATCCTTCCACTATTTAAACCAAATGTGTGTGAGCCCCTTCAACTGATATAAGGCCAAATCCGCACACTCTTCTCCATTCCCCCCATGACCTGGGTGATCTTCAAAATCTCATTAATAAACTCATGTGGATCCTCGTCCACCTTTAACCCAAGAAACTCTAGTGGGTTAATCCTTAGGAAATCTCTAAGTCATTCTACCGCCGTGTTCACGTTCTTCGGGATATGTCTCACTATCTGCTGGTTGACCTGGGCGGTCAAGGCCGGTGCTAGCATCTGAATGAATTCCCTGAATTCAGTGTGGGCAATCGGCTTCGATGCATGGTGCTCATGGGCTAGTGGGGCTTGTTGGTGCCTGTCTCCATTACCATTTTTTTATCGTTAACTCAGTTAGAAGGCATGATTCTGCAATCGCAAATAGCACGAGTTAGAAGGATAGAGAGACATTTCACCGTACGACATAGATCATGAAAGAAGGGAACATTTCCAAAACATCTTGTAGCCTCTTCGTCATAAGTGTGGTGCGCTTCATACACATGAAAAGACTCTACTTAACGTGGCTTTCATACACCCTAGGATACTTCAAAACCTATTGCTCTGATACCAAGTTTGTCGCGACCCAAGTATGGACCTGGATTGAGACACGGGAAAAGGAACCCCGAGAGACTCCAAGTCAACCCATGGCATGAACATAACTTCTAACTCAATCAATAAAAGTGGAAAATCAATCATGATAATCATAACGGAAGTCTAAACATACATAACATCATAATACACCCGCGAATCTGAAGCTGAATACAATCTAAGTTTGAAAAGCCTCTACGTCTGATTAGTTGATAGGACAAGACCCCTACTAAGTCTCTAAGTCTGAAACTAAAATTATGTAAACATAACTGAATAGAAAGGGGCCCTCAACAGATGAGGACTAACCAATAGAGAATGAATGCTATCTCTGGAACTTGTTAGTGACAGGGTTGAATCTGGATATCGAAGCCTGTATCATAAAATGATACAGCAAAGAGTATGCAGTCAGTACGTGGACTATACTGAGTATGCAAGGTAAGTAAAACTACTTAATTAAATAAAATCATTTAAAACATGCATAATTTAAAATATAATCAAGATAAGAATCTAAGAGTAGGGTTTGCATGCTATTTTCTGAAATCATGATCTAAACATAATTAAACATCATAACTAATTCGAATAACTCAAAGCTAAAATATGATTATAATAAGTAAAATTGAACATTGGATCAAACCTACTTTAGAACATATGTATATATATACACACACATACATCATGAATGATAAACATGCATAATTGAAATCATGAGGAAAAATGGGAGACTCTTCATATAACAAACATTACCAAGATAGAGCTTACGTGGTCCCAACTATCACACTCAAGTGGGAAAGTCGTCCAAAGCCTTCTCAAGGCTAAGGACGATACCATGATATTGATATCAACCTCGAGGCCCTTTGGAGCAAGGGAAAACGCCAAAGGAGGTTCCAAAGTACATAAGTAAACCTATGTTGGAGCGTAGTTTTGAGGCATCAGATTGACTGACCCTTAGCCTACTCGGTGCTAGACACGACTCCCAAAAACATGCATATACTCTCCTTCATTATCAACGAAGCTGACCATCGTCTAGCGACGAAGCTGAATAATAACTTACATCAATAATTGTAAATCATAACATAAGGAGCCTTGGCTCAAATCATACCACAAGCTGAATAAAATTAGGAATTTAGATTCCAAAATCATGTGGTAAGATAATTGACATGAAATCATAAATCATACTTGAACATATGGGCTTGCCCAATACTTAAGCATTCTTGAAAATATTTGATTCGCTTGAAAACATGATCATAGATATGAATAACTTGAAAATATGCTTTTCAACATAAATATCACATCATACTTGAACATACATCATAGATCTCAATTTTTCATGAACTTTCATGGATGGGCATCATAATTTATAAAACATGAAAACATGATTTATAATTAAAAACATTGTAAAACTTGCTCGTACATCATAATTCAATAATAGAAACATGCTTAGATCATTTCCATGGAAGAAACTTAGGAAATTCATGAAATGGGTTAAAACCCCATAGGATCAACATGTAGATTTTTCATGAATTAGAGGGATTGGGCATGGGTGTGAACAATTCACCAATTCATAACCTTACATACCTGAGAGAATCTGATTCTACAACTTTTCTGATTGCCCAATGAAGAATTGAGAAGAATTTGGAATGAATTAAGCTTGATCACCACTCTAGCTCTCTAAGTTCACATGCATGAATAGGAATAGTTTAGAATGAACTTGCCCCTCTTTAAACTCATTATTCATAGCTTAAAACGATGTAGTTTAGTCCTTAGGATCGTAGGAATTACGAAAAAGCCTTTATTAAATTCGCAGAGGAAAATAGACTGCTAGTCCCAAAGGGGGACTAGACGAGTCATCACCTCTGACCACGATTAGTTGTCTACTGTCGTTAAGTGCACTGCCACTTTTTCTCAAATGGTCCCCACGAGGGACCTAACAGCTCATCACTAGTGACCATGACTCATGGTCCCCTTTCGTTACCTCCACTGCCCATAACCTCAAGTCTTTAACCCACTACTGACCACGACTCACATATCGAATCGTGGAATATGACCAAGACTCATGGTGTCCAATCGTGGGAGACACTTCCAACTCATCCTTCATCCTTCTACTGCCATTGACTAGGGGTGACCCAATGACTCATGGGGGCTGACCATGACTCGTGATCACACCCGTGGTCACCCTAACCCAAATATTTCTGACCAATTCAAAGCTCCTCACCACGAGCCACTTAACGACTCGTGATCAACCTGACGAGTCATATGATGACGTGTTCTGTGACCTAGTGTAGAAAATCCTGTTTTCTCCGTTTCAACTCTCGGATCTGATTTTAGGGCTTCCGGGGTATAATATTTTCTCTACTTCGGCTTTTTAGATGGTAAGGCTAGGATCACTATAGGACTTGATTCAGCTTTTAATGTAGGCTTTGGGGCTAGGAATGGTAGATATGGAATATTTTTAGTGACTAAACCCTCATCGGCACTACATACATGCGACTCCATTTTTCACTTTTTCACCCTTTCTGCTTTTTTTCAAATTTCTCCTCCCTTTTCACCATTTTTATACAATTGTATGGGTGTGGTGTGTTTTCAAATTTTTATTCATTTTTCTCTTTTTGTATCTTATTTTCAAATTTTATTTTTCTTTTTCTTTTGTCTTGTCACACCACATCTCGTTTTTAACCCTTTTTCTTTTCTCTTCCTCTTTCACCTCCCAAAGATTTATGCACCCCTACTCTAGCCACCCTCAACGTAGGCATTTTACCTATGTTGAGGTTCACAATGTCCAAGTAGGGACATGAGCCAAAAAAGTTTCATTATAAATAAAAATGGGTACGGTTAATCTGTTAATCAAAGAAAAATGGTTCATTTTAGGCTCAAAATTGGGATCAAATAAATCATATTATTCTTGTAGGATAATTTAAGCTAAAAAATGGGCTAAACAAAAAGGCCTATGATCCTTTCCTAACCAACCATCCTAAAACCTAAGTAAAGACCAACTGGGAAAGTTCTAGATCCTCTACGCAGTATTGAACTAGGTAGATACCTCACTCACTTATGGTACATTTTTTGCATTTATTCTACCTGTTCGTTTTATACATGGATAACAAGAACTAATCATTCTAATACACTAAATGACACGAAAAGATCCACATAAATCATGCTTTGAAATAAACAAGTATATAGATAACCATAATAAATTTAAAATAGTGTCAATTTTTCAAAACTTCAAAACTACTGCAATTTACTGGCTGAGTAATCATAAGCTACTTTCTAATTAAAAAAACACAAAAATAAAACAGAATACTAAACTTTTCGATTCTACTAGATAGCATGCCCGAAGAAAAAGAAACACGGCAAGGGAAACCCTCGAACGAATCCAAAAAACACCAAATGTACAAGTACACCCCCTCCCCTTTTGAAAAGCATTCTTCGTCCTCAAAGCATAGAATATAAAGCAGAAGGAAGGGAACATACTTGCAGCTAATCAGATTTCACCTTCCATGGGTTTCCTCCCATGCAGCGCCTGATTTAACGTTGCGGCATAACTTAACTTTCATGATTCTTCAGGCATCATCAAGGTACACCGCCTTAATTCCTCTTATTTCATCAGTGTCTCCCAGATATAGCTTTATCCTTTCCCTGTTCACCTTGAACCTTTTTCCATCTTTATTCTCAAGCTCCACTGCATCGTATGGGGACACATTCACCACTTTATATGGTCTTATCCATCTAGATTTCAATTTTCTGGGATGAAAATGGAGCCTTGAGTTGAACAGTAGGACCAGATCACTAGTGTTTAACTCCCACTTTGCAATCTTCTTATCATAATAGATCTTTAATATTTCCTTATAAATGGTTTCACTCTCATAAGCTCAAAGTCGAAATTCATCTAACTCATTCAGCTGGTCATGTCTCAAATTGGATGCTTTATTCCAATTTAAGTTCAGCCATTTCAGAGCCCATAATGCCATATACTCTAACTAAACCGACAGATGACATGACTCTCCATAGACCATCTGATATGGAAATGAGCCAATGGGGGTCTTATAAGCTGTTCGATAGGCCCACAACGCATCATCGAGCTTCCTAGACCAGTCTGTCCAGTTAGTGTTCACTGTTTTGGCCAGAATGGTCTTTATCTCTCTGTTTGAAATTTCAACCTTCCCACTTGAATGAGGATGGTAAGTTATTATCACGTTATGCTTGATTTCATATTTCTCCAATAGGTTTCTAAAGAGGCAGTTACAAAAGTATGATCCACCATCATTGATGATTGCTCTGGGAGTATCAAACCTAGTGAATATGTGCATCTGCAGAAATGTTGTAACACTTTTACCTTCATTGTTAGGTAGTGCAATAGCCTCCACCCATTTGAAAATGTAATCCACTACCACCAAGATGTATTTCATCCCATATGAGCTAACAAATGCGCCCATGAAGTCAATACCCCGTACATCAAATAACTCAACTTCAAGGATAGGGGTCAATGGTAACTCATACTTTTGAGTAATTCCACCATTTCTTTGGCACTGATCACATGCCTTGGTGTAATCATAGGCATTTTGGTGAAGAGAGAGCCACTACCACCCGCATTCCATGATTCTGTGTGCAGTTCAAATACCACTATGATGACCCCCAACTGGGGATGAGTGACAAGCCTTCAGAATGCTCAACATTTCTACCTCTGGCACACACCTCAGGGTTATCCTAGCTTCACAAATGCAAATTAAGTATGGTTCATCCCAATTGTATCTTTGAGCATCAAATAAGAACTTTTTGCTCTACTAGGGAGTCATATCTACTAGGATCTTGTCTCTTACCAAATAATTTGCAAAGTCAACAAACCAGGGAATCAAGTCCTGAGATGCAGCTAATACCTGCTTGTTTGGGAAAGCATCATTGATATGAATCTCCTCTCTTGATCTAGCCTTAGACTCTAATCTAGACAGGTGATCAGCTACCTGATTTTAAGTTCCTTTCCAGTCTTTCACCTCGAACTTGAATTCTTGGAGCAACAGCACCCATATTATTAACCTGGGTTTAGCATCCTTTTTAGACATCAGGTACCTTGGAGCAGCATGGCCTATGTGAACAATCACCTTAATTCCAAGCAAGTATGCTCGAAACTTCTCGAATGCAAAGACCACTGCTAGCAGCTCCTCTTTTGTGACAATGTGTTATTTGGACCGGGTTGAGTGTTTTACCAGCATAATAGATAGGATAAAATATCTTCTCTCTCCACTGGCCCAAGATAGCACCCAGAGAGACCCCACTAGTGTCACACATTACCTCAAATGGAAGAGACCAATCTGGAGCTATAATACTAGGAGCAGTGATGAGTTTCTCTTTCAAGCACTCAAAGTCCTTCAAACATGCCTCATCAAATACGAATTTCACCTCCTTCTCAAGAAATTTGCATAATGGTTGTGCAATCTTTGAAAAGTCCTTGATGAACATGCAATAGAATCCTGCATGCCCTAAAATGCTTCTGAAACCTTATACGAAAATAGGTGGTGGCAATCCTGCTATAACTTGAATTTTTGCCTAGCCCACCTCAATCCCTTTTCCAAAGATTTTGTGAACCAGCACTATTCCTTCCTTGACCATGAAATGGAATTTTTCCCAATTTAAGACAAGATTAGTTTCTTTGCATTTGTTCAACACTTTGCCCAAATACTTGAGGCAAGATTAGAATCAATTGCCCATAACTGAGAAGTCATCCATGAGTTCCTCGATGGTGTCCTACACCATATCTGACAATATAGATATCATGCAGCACTGGAATGTGGTTGGTGTATTGCACAATCCAGAAGGCATTCTCCTAAAAGAAAATGTTCCATAAGGGAAAGTGAAGGTGGTCTTCTCTTGATCTTTCAGGGTTATAGTGATCTGATTGTACCCCGAATAGCCATGAAGAAAGCAGTACCAGCCTCTACTTGCCAACCTATCAAGCATCTGATCAATGAATGGCATCGGAAAGTGGTCTTTCTGGGTCCAGTGGTTGAGCTTTCTGTAGTACATGCACACACGTAATCCTATGAATGGTATTGTTGGTACCTACTTATTCTTCTCATTGGGTACCAACTGTGATCCAATTTTTCTTTGGAACACACTATACCGGGCTTATCCTCTTGCTATCTGTAATGGGGTAAACTACACCAGCGTCTAGCCACTTGATAATCTCCTTTTGCACTACTTCTTTCATTGGTGGTTTCAGTCACTGCTGATGCTCTATACTTGGTGTGCAATTTGGCTCGAGCAGGATTTTATGAGTGCGTATGCCTGGAGGTATCCCAATGATATTAGTTATGGTCCAACCAATTGCATTTTGTGTTTTCTAATATTGTGACCAAAGCTTCTACTTGTCAGTCTGTCAAGTCGGCTACAATAATCACTGGAAAAGTGTTGTCTTGACCCAAGAATGTGTATTTGAGGTGGGGAGGTAATGCCTTCAATTACAGAACTAGTGGTTCCTCCATTGATGGCTTTGCTGGCAGAGTCACACGGTTCTAAGTCAAGGTCAAAATTCTTTGGTCTAAAGTGATATGACCCCATTCCTTCGAGGGCATTTCCCAATTTCGTGTACCCCGGTACTCTATCTCCTTCATAGTTCATCAAGACGGCTGCTAGTGTGTCAACATTCATCATCTCTCCCATGGGCACTAGCAGCCTCTTGTCTTCCATCAGGGTGTTCGCAGAGGTAGCTCCCTTGGTGTTAGCCTGAATGACTCACAGAAGAAAAACAAATAAAATGTAATCGGGGAAATAGCACCCAAAATATAAATACAATCAATCAATCTAATCTTTGTCGTATTCCCCGGAAACAGCGCCACTTTTTTATATTGATCAAACTCATACTTCCTAGCAAAGTATGAAGTGTGCATTGTCAATAAAGAACCTAAGAAAGAGGTTGTGGTCGAACTCACAAGGAAGAGGATAATATCTAGACTAATGTCGGTACTTAAACTTGTTGGTAAGTTATCTCCAAATTGGGGGGTTTAAAGAAAAAAATAATAAAACAAGCTCGCAATTGTGATTGTTATCAAGATTTGCAAATAACTAGGGTAAGGGTTCCTCATGGGTTGATAACTACTTCGAGTATACACGCATGATCAATCCCCATACTTACTTGTAGAACTGATAACTAGGGTTAATCCAAACGAATGGGTCATCCCTATTGGATGACTATACTCAATCATCGGGTCAGGTCTCATGAGCAATTTCAAACTAACTGTTATCAATATGTCCCAAAGTAACTTTCCTGTGACCACAACTCAAGTTATACAATGATCATAAAAATCAAGGCTTTGTTGTAATTCTTTTTACCTAATCTCTACTACTCTAGGTTCAAGAAAGTAATGAATTTGGGTAAGTCCTAACGTTGAGCATCATTTAGAAACGTTTAAAGATTAAGAGAATACAATATAGGCATTTAGCATTAGTTTTAAATCACTTTGTGTAACCCTATTTTGTTAATGCACCATGGTTCACACAACCCTAGTTGTGGAGGTTTTAGCTTCTCGTGATAGTAAGATTGTAATTAGCATTCAAGAAAAATTGATAAAACCAAGTATTGATCTCAATAATTGCTCTCCAAACTTGATAATAATTCACACATAATACTTCTGTCAATGTAATCACACGTATACTATCCCCTCTATGATTCTCTACTAAAACAAAACGTAAAAGGTATTTATACAGACATCTGAAACCTTTCCTAAGATAATAGGGAAATTTCCATATCTAACACCGACTCATCCTAAATGATCATACGACCCGTAACATAATTGAACGGGTCGTACCTGCCTCTTATACATCCCTTGGATGCTACAAAATTTACTAAGTATTGGCAACTGGTACGACTCATACCATGGTCCTACGAGTCATACAATCCATTCGTGGGTTGGCCCTGAGAACTTTTACATATTTTGAAGTTTTCTACGAGTGTTGTGGTACGGCTCTCACCTTGCTCCTACGACTCGTACTTGCTTGTTGCATCTGGAGTTCTACAAAGTCTTTAAGAATCACTGAATCTCTCTACGTCTCATGATATGAATCGTATGTAGATGTTAAGATATGTGGGTTCCATCTGTACCAAGAGATTGCTTGTGCAAATTTTCTCTAAAGATTTTCACGACTCCAGTTACGGCTCATACCATCTTGGTATGGATTGTACTGAGAATCGTACTCTACCTTCACATTGTTTCAGCCTTTTGAGTTTTTCCATGAGTCTCAGTGCAACTTGTACAATCCAAGTACGGCTCATACCGAGATTGGTACTTGGATAATTTTCTACACTTTTATGCGTCTTTTGCACATTTTATCCCCCACACCTATTTTCCCTAAAAACAAAGTAAAAGAAATTCATATCCATATAAAAATACCTAAGTTCATGCTATTTTCTCAATTTTAAGCATCGAAAGTGCTATAAACTCACAGCACATCAAGGAACAAGCTCGAGCAAGAGAAAGAGAGGCAGCTAGGCTTGCTGAAGAGAAAAGCCAAGCTACAGAAGTTGAGCGAGCTAGAAGGAACAGAGGTCCAGACCAGAAATGGCACCGGTATTTTGATGACGATCATGATGCTGATGTTGATGAGGACGGTGCCATTGGAGCTATTGTCCCTCCCCCTTTGCCTGCTGGGGTAAAGTTTGATATTACTAGTGCAATGATCCGATTGCTCAATATAAAGGGGATATTTGTGGTCATGCTATTGATGATGCACATACTCACTTGACAAATTTTGTGGGTATTTGCAAGGCGTACAAACAACCGTGGTGATTCTGGATGTAATAAGGTTGAGGTTATTTCCCTTTTCCCTAGGGAGTGAGGTAGCCTTTGGTTGGCTGAATTGCCAAATGATTCTATTACTACTTGGAAGGAGCTAAAAAGGGCTTTTCTAGAGAGATTCTTTCCACCTTACTGAGCGGTGCAGGCTTGCAGCTGAAGGATGAGATTTACGACTTCAGGCAGCTGAATTCGAAAACACTCCACGGGACTTGGTTACGATTTAACAAGAAGCTAAAAAAGGTTCCCAACCATAGAATCCCAGATAATACACTATTGGAGATATTCTATAGGTCTCTAAATGCCAATACCAAGGCGGTGGAAAATACTATCTTTGGTGGAACATTCATTAGTCATACATATGTTGAGGTTGTTGGGGTACTTGATAGGATCACCAAAACCAACAGTGCATGGCACACAAGAGAGTTAGATTTTGGTTGGTACTTATGATATAGGTATGTCTACGGAGTAGAGGAGGAAGGATGAAGAACAAGATCATGATATTGTTGAGATCAAAACAACGATAGGACTCCTTACCAAACATATTATGGGAGTCGGGATAGAAAAGGTGAATGTAGTTGGTGCTTAGGGCAAGGCCCTAAGAAATGATGGAGGAGAGTCAAAATCTGAGGAGTAAGCCAATGATTTGAATGATCAAGGGGCGGGTTTCCGGCCAATGCATAAGGTTCTAACCAAGACTCTTGGCATCAAGTTCAAGGGAATCAAGGTTAGAGCTATTATAGAGACAACAGCTACAACCGGGGCTAATACAGGGAAAAAGTAGAGGCAAAGATAATGGTGATTGGAAAAAGTGTGAGGAATACAAAAATGATAGAAGCGGTCTTTATGTTCCTCCAAGGAACCGTGAACTATAATCTAGTGGTTTGAGGGTAGAAGATATGTTGTAAAAAGTACTCAAGCAGATGGAGGCAACTGCTGGCCATTTTAAGGAACTTCATGTTAATATTTCCTTAATGAACCAAAAGGTGGAGTCACATGTCATTGCCATTAAGAAAATTGAGTAGCAGCTTGGTCAGATGTTTGTTTCTATGAACCACAGGTAAAAGGGTACACTTCCCAATAACATAGTTTAGAATCCTAAAGATGACAGTCATTGCATGGTTGTTACTACTAGGAGTGGGAAGCAGAAAATTGACCCTCCTATGTCGGTTGTGACTGATAAGGTAGTGGAGACCATATTGATTGATGATGATAAGGTAGTGGACTCCAAGGATCAGGTTTTGGTTGATGATCAGTTGAGAAGACATCTCCTAGTAATGTAGAGGAGCATGGGTTTGAAAAAGGGAAGGAGAAGGAGGTATCTCAAAAGTTAACGCCCATTCCTAGACCTCCTCCCCTTTTCCTATAGAGGCTGAAGAAGAAGGTAGAAGATGGGAAGTATCACAAATTCATTTCAATGCTGAAACAATTATCTATGAACATCATTTTAGTTAAGGCACTTGAGCAGATGCTTGGCTATGCAAAATTTATGAAAGATCTTATCACTAAGAAGAGGACCATGAGCTTTAAGCCTGTTGATAACTTGCACCATAGTAGTGTAATAGCATCTCGGTCTCTTGTTCAGAAGAAGGAAGACCCTGGAGCTTTCACCATACCGTGCACCATTGGAGCTTTAACTTTGCAAAGGCTTTATGTGATTTGGGTGCTAGTATTAATCTGATGTCGCTGCCAGTGTTTAGACAATTGGGTTTGGTAGCCCCCAAACCAACTACAATGCAGCTATTTATGGCATATCACACAGTGAAAAAATCGATGGGGATTTTTTATGATGTTCTAGTGAAGGTTGACTCCTTTATATTTTCTGCTTACTTTGTTATTCTTGATTCTGAGATGGATTTCTAGGTCCCCATTATCTTAGAGAGACCATTCCTTTCCACCGATCATGCTCTTATGGACATGAAGATCGATCAATTGAAGTTTTGGTTGAACAATGAAGAAGTGACATTCAATATGTGCCAGTCTATGAAACAGCCAAATGATATGATAGGTGGTCCCAGTGACTGATATTGAGGAGGCTGAGCTTCCTATCATGCCTATTGATGAGAGGTTGAGAATTGAGCACTTAGCAGCAGTTTTGATGAATGTTGATGCTGAGGAGATAATGGGGATGATGAGATACTGAATGCACTTGCGGGTATGGGGTCATACACTTATGCCTCAAAAAAGATTGATCTTGATCTAAAAAATCATGTGACCCCACTGGTCAAGCCATCTATTCAGGAGCCTCCAATATTGGAGCTCAAGGAACTCCCATCTCACTTAAGATATGTATTTTTGGGTACCGAAAACACATTATCAGTGATAGTAGCAGCAGACTTGGTAGAATGGAAAGTGGAGCTTTGGTATCCATTCTAAAGTAGTATAAGATGGCCATTGGATGGACCATACTGGATATTATTAGGATCCTACAAGGTATTTGCACACATAAGATCCAGCTTGAGCCAGACTGTATTCTGAGTAATGAGCGTCAGCATTGGTTGAATCCGCCTATGCAAGAGGTGGTCAAGAAGGAAATTATTAAGTGATTAGATGAAGGTGTGCTTTACCCTATTGCTGATTGCAAATGGGTGAGCCTAGTTCAGTGTGTGCAGAAGAAAGGGGGAATCACTGTGGTTCCAAATGCTAATAATGAACTCATTCCACTGATGCCAATCACAGGTCGGAGAGTATGCATGGATTATCAGAAGCTAAATCATTTGACGCAGATAGATCAATTTTCAATACCATTCATGGATCAGATGCTAGACCGACTTACAGACAAGGGGTGGTACTACTTACTTGATGGTTATTCGGGGTACAATCAGATCTCTATAGCTCCCGAATACCAAGAGAAAACCACTTTCACCTACCCCTATGGGACGTTTTCTTTCAAGAGGATGCCTTTAGAGTTATGTAATGCACCCGCCATTATTCAGCAATGCATGATGTCTATACTCTCTGATATGGTGGAGGACACCATTGAAGTCTTTATGGATGATTTTTTGGTGGTGGGTGACTCTTTTGATGATTGTTTAGCTCACTTCAAAAAGGTGTTGTAATGCCCCAAAAACCCTAAGATCAGACTCGAGAGTTGAAATGGAGAAAATAGGATTTTCTGCACTAGGTCACAGAATGAGTCATCCTATGACTTGTTGGGTAGACCATGAGTCGTGGAGTGACTCGTGGCGAGGTGCTAGACTTAAGTTGGAAATTTTTGAGTTTGAGGTGACCACGGACATGACCACGAGTTGTGGTCAACACCACGACTCATTGAACAATTTTGGAAAAGAATGAGGTGAAGGAAGAGAACTTTTTGGAAATGAAGACCACGAGTGGAGACCACGAGTCGTGGCCTTGGATGACGACTTGTCCAGTCCCTCGTGGGGACTGGCAGTCAGTTTTTCTCTACGAATTTAGTAAAGACTTATCCATAATTCCTATGATCCTAAGGCCCAAACTACATCGTTTTAAGATATGAATAGTGAAAATTAAGAGGGGTAAATTCATTATAGGATATTCCTATTTATGCAAGCAAAGTTGGAAGCCAAGAGAAGTGATCAAGCTTAATTCCTTCAAGCTTTTCATCAATTCTTCAATGGGCAATCAAGGGAATGGTAGAATCTATTCTTCTTAGGTATGTAAGGAAATGAATGGGTGAACTTATTCACACCCATGCCCAATCTCTCCCTGATTCATGAAATTCTATTGATAATTCTATGGGGTATTATCCCAATTGTTATGAAATCCTTATGATCTATGTATGGGTTATTCCCCTCATACATAACTTCATGTTTTACGAATTATGGGCAGATTTTATAACTATCTAAGTTTAAATTTTCTACAAACCATGCCCAATTATGTATGTTTCATGATAAATCAAGTTATGATTCTACTTTGATTTGATGTTCATTAACCCATTATGATTTATGACTTATGATATTATTTCTCTCAAATGCTCATGATGAATTTATGAATATCACATATATACATGTTTTACAAGTATGCATGAACTTCATGATTTATGATTTATGATTGTGGCCGACTCACGGGCCTTACTTTCATGGCTAGTTCACGTATTTCAAGAATGCTTATGATTATCATGATTTTAACTAGCCTATAAATATATTATCATATGAGCATCTTATATGTTGTGGGAGTATTATTAAACTCCCCAGTAGACTCAAGGTCCAAGCATGCCCCAACTCAGAACTACGCGGCAATATAGCCACGATGGGACCTCCATGATATTGTCCCCTTTGCGCAAATGGACCCTCTATTGTAATATCACACCTCTTTCATGGTTCTACCCTTAGCAAGGTATGAACACCCTCCCGACTAGGGGTTTACATGTCAGGTTCCATGTGTGCTCGTATGGAATATGTCGGTTATAAGAATCTCCCACTGTTCCTCATGATTCATGTATGACTACAATTATATGATTTGGCTCAAGTCATGTTTAATAAAGCTTTTATCTCGTGAGTACGATTATAAATGATTTACGAATGTTTTGAAAACCTTGAGCCTTATGTTGCAATATGATATTTATGTTATGATCATGTTGTCCTACTCTTGTGAAATTTTGTGTATTTTAAAAGTCTGCTTTACTTACCTTGCATACTCAGTACATTCCACGTACTAACTGCATACTCTATGTTGTATTGTCTCATGATATAGGTTCGAGGGGTCTTTCTCAGCAGCATTCTTATCCCCTGTTTCCCCACTCAGACCTGTCCAGCTAGGATCGGTGAGTCTTCATCCTCCAAGGACATTCAATATTCGTGGTTGTTATGTCTTTCTTTGTTTTAGACTTGTCGGGTTAGTTGGGGGTGTTGTCCCATCAACCCATCAAATATGTTAGAGGCTTTTAGACTGTATGTAGTAATCAGCTTGTCATGTATGATGTGAATTCTGGTTCTGATGTTATGTTATGTTTAGACTTCTACTATAATTATTATGTTAAATATTTCATTTTATTTATTGAGTTAGATGAATGTCCATTCCATGGGTCGACTTGGAGTCTCTCTGGGCTCCTTGTCCCGTGTCTCGATCAGGGCCTATGTTCGAGCCGTGACAAACATGGTATTGGAGCAATAGGTTTTGAAGTGTCCTAGGGTGTCTAAAATCCGCATTAAGTAGAGTCTTTTTCATAGGTGTGAAGCGCTCCACACTTATGACAAAGAGGCTATGAGACGTTTAGGAAATGTTCCCTTCTTTTATGACTCTATCTCGTGCCATGAGTTCGACTCTCTCCATTCCTCTAACTCGTGTTATACGCGTGTTCAGAAACATGTCTTCTCAGAAATACAACAGGAGTCATCCATCCCCACCGACTCTTATGGATCCCATGAAAGTTAGGATGCAGACTCGGGGCCGCCCTCAAAGTGTTGATATGGGCCATGATCACCTAGCATAACTAGCAGACCATTGCATCAGTGAATCCTACCAGAGAAACAACAGCTACAAAGGTTCAAGAACTCACGAAGAGGATCCCATCTAAGTTTGGTGATTCGAATATGGTGGAGAGCGTAAGGGGGAAGAAAGGAGGAACAAGAGGCCCAGGATCGAAAACCTTGAGAGTTCCCAGCAAGGGTAAAGTAGTGGGAGCCGCTCTCAGCCCCATCAGAGGTCTCTAGCTCAAGTTCGGAGATACAAGCCCAGGTTAAGGGAGATTACTTATCCAGTTTGCGGGCACTACGGAAACAACCACCTAGGAAAGTTCTTGGAAGGTTCAGGTGTTTGCTTCTATTATGGCCAACCCGGTCATAAACACAGAGATTCCCCTTTAGCCAAGTGAGATGGACAGAGAGGACGTGCCCCAGCCACCCCTCCAGTAGCCCTATCTAGCCAGTCAGCATGCTTGAAATGTGGTATATCACACATAGGATGGTGTTTGGCGGGTTCAAATCTTTGTTACAGATATGGGGAGGTCGGCACATGCGCAAGAATTGCCCATCAGCCAAGTAGGGCAAGGGTAGAGCCGATGCGCCAATCACTAGATTAGCAGCTCCAGTAACTGATAACGCTCAAACTCACACCTCCTTCTGAAGTATAAAGCGGGCGTTGCAAATAAAGAACCAAACTAGAGGTTGGGGTCGAACCCACAGGGAATATGGAAGATCTAGACTAATGTCGGCAAGTGAACTTGTTGGGTAGTTACTCAAATTTGGGGTCTTTAAGAAAAATAAAAATTAAAATAATGAGTGAAATTGTGATGTGAAATCAAGAGTTAAGATTAACTAGAGTTTTTGTTCCCCATGGATTCATAACTACTTTGGGTATACACACGTGATTAATACCAATGCTTACTTGTAGAACTAATAACTAAGGTTCATCCAAACAACTGGTTCGAGCCTATTGGATGACTATACTCAATCACTGGGTCAGGTCTCATGAGCGGTTCCAAACTATCTTTATCAATAAGTTCCAAATTGAATTATCCTGTGACCACAACTCAAGTTAATACTATGATCATTAAGATCAAGGCTTTGTTGTAATTCCCTTTTCCTAATCTCTACCTTTCTAGACTCAAGCAAGTAAAGAATTCGGGCAAGTCCCATGTTGTACACCATTAAGAAACATTTAAGTATGAAGAGAATACAATACAAGTGTTTTGCATTGGTTTTGAATCACTTTTGTGTAACTCTAGTACATTAATCCACCATGGTTCCCATAACCCTAGCTATGGAGATTTAGCCTCTCATAGTTGCAAGGTTATGATATGCATTCATAATTAAATACATAATTCAATACTTACAATTGTAGATGAGAGAAAAGGCTTCTTTGATTACCTCTGAAATAACTCAAAGACAATTCAAAAAGATTAAGAAGTAATCAAGAAAAGGTTGATCACAAGTCAATCAACTCAATTCTATGTTTTTCCTCACTTCCTAACCTTCTCTTTATGTTTTCTGGATGTTCTCTCCCAAAAATAAAATATAAAAAATATTTATACATACATAAGAATCCTTTTCCTAAGCTAATAAGGTAAATTTCCATAAATGGTGCCTCCTGAGCCACGACAGATTCTACGACCCATAGCAAGATTGTACGGGTCGTACCTGCTATCCTTATGTCCTTGGCTTGTTGAAATTTGTCTAAGTGTTGGGCCTTGGTACGACTCGTACATTCTTCCTACGAGTCGTACTATACTTCCATGGCTTGAATCTGAGAATTTTCAATTTTTCTAAAGTCTTTAACGAGTGTGATGGTACGACTCGTACCTCTCCGCCACGACTCGTATTGTCTATCTATGTCAGGAGTCGGCCTCTTGTGTAATTCCTCTTAATATTTCCATGACTTAGTTCTATGGCTCGTACCAATTTTGTACGACTCGTACTAAGAGTCGTAGTTGCAGTCTTCACAATTCATCTATCTAAAAATTTTCACAGTCTTCAGTACGGCTCGTAGCATCATCCTATGGCTCATACTAAGACTGTGACTTTAGCCCATTTTATGCACTTTCAGGCTATCTTTTGCACATTCTTGCTCCAACACCTATTAGGCTATTAATCAAAGAAAAAGTGCCTTTTATTCTTATAAAAACACCTAAGTTCATGTTATCTTACTTTTGAGTGTCGAAAGTGTTGTAAACTCACAGCACATCAACACCCTCAACTTAAGACTTTTGCATGAACTCAGGCAAAGAGAAACAAAGAAAACTAAACACGACGCTCAACTAGAAAATAAACCTAGGATACTGTAGCCAATACCAAACAAAATTTTGCACTATACATTCAATGACTTTTGAACCTTCTTCCATAAACCAACATCAGCCAATGTACTACAAGCAACCAAGAAACATGATAAGCAGGGATCAAGACATGTCTGTTACACCCCGTAAAATTCTCGACACGTAGATGGCCTATTCGCATGTTGGTTAAGAGTTTTTGAATGCCATACATGCTAGGAAAAGGCCCGGGGAAAGACCGGATAAGAAATCCATTGAACCATCGCGGAAGGAGCCAGGGCAGAGCCCCTCCACGATGGCAACGTGTCACGGAGGGGAGGGCCTCCGCGTTGGCTCAGTGACACGTTATTACTGTCCATGCTCAAGTATATAAGCCTCCAAACTTTGGTTTATTTCAATTAAACTTCATAATTTCCAGAAAGTATTGAAAGAAACGGAGAGGAGAGCATTGAGGTTTTGATAATTTCCTTTCGATTACGCCGTCAAACGCGGTCCAAACTCAAATTAACCTCGGATACCGAGCTGTTGCTTGACAAGGAGCATTCCCTGGGTTTAGTTTCATGGAATTCGGCCGGAAAATCATCGCGCTACCAAGCTAAGGTAAGTGGAATTGCTCCAAATTAGTGTCAATATACTCCTAGCCCTAAAGTGAGTATTTGCCATACGGACTTTGAAAGTAACTGAAGTTGCTGTCCCATTTTCCGATAAGCCAAAGTTTGGGCTATAAATATATTGAAAAGCAATGTTTTCTTAGGAATATTAGTGTATTTAGTTCTAATTGGTATGTATATAGTGCCGTTGAATATTTGAAGTATTGCCCGAGCTTCGCCCGTTGGTAGGAAAATTCGAAGCGAAGGTATGTAAAGGTAATTCCTCGGCAAGTTAGTAATTCGAGTACGAGTAGATGGCGTGATATATGAGAGAAGGAACAGGAGTGAGAACAGTTCTATTATAGTTTAGTAGCGTATTTCGATTTAGCAAGCATGTTTATAATATTATGACATATGTTCAGAATAGTTAGTAAGCAACGCTGAAGACGGCCAGTTAATATGCCGGACTACAATATAGGCGACTGATGGATAATATAAATACGGTATAGCAGACAGTGAGATCTGTCCCGAGATATAGTAAATCAGTACGAGAATCAGTATAACACATAAAAAGAGTTGGAATGAAATCGAGAATTCAGATAGTATTTTCGGTTCAAACATGCTTTTTCTATATGTGATTGTTGATTGTTGAGACTTGTTGGTATTGTGAGGGCACCCTTGAGCGTCCTCTCAGCCCACAGGTTGTGCTTGTGACCCAGCAGAGGGTGGTATACGTGCAAGGAGTGTCATAGATCATAATGGACGAACATGGGATAAAGCTTTCCCTATATTAGGATGATCAGCATAGCGGTACAGTTTGCCTGTTGTGCGCTTGCGCCCGGGGAATGGATTACGAGATAAATCTGAGTTACGATTCTGATTATAATCACAGGAGTCCCTCAGAACCACGATTATTTATCTCCGAGCCATAGCGAGTTTGGAGACCAGTAGGTAGAGTGCTCGTAGTTAGTAGATGAGTGGGTGACTTATTTTTGATGGTTTTGACCCAGTTAGGGGTATATAGATTGCTTGTTGGTTGGCTTTTCCGGATTATAGGGGCTGGTATTGGTCATACTTGTTATATATGTATGTATATATATGTTATATATTGGCTAATAGACGGATCGCCACGTGACGGTATGCTCCTGCCTTATTCTCAATACAGAAAAGCCTGATTCAGATTCTATCAGTTCTTATAGATCCAGATATTTCCTGCTATTCAGAGTTTCTAGTTATGTTGTTTATATTCAGATGCGTTCAGTTGCTTTGCATACTCGGTACCAGTGGTACTGACGCCCATTTGGGGCGATGTATTACTTGCCTGCAGGTAGTCATAGACGAGGAGCCGATCCCTCGTGATTCCAGCCATCTTATTGAGTCATCAGCTCCTGTCATCCGGAGCTAGACAGCTAGAGGACTATTACCTTTCTTTTGTTGTACAGTATGGGTAGGTCGGGGCCCTGTCCCGACCATTTTTATCAGTACTCATAGAGGCTTGCAGATTATGTGTATATATATATCCCTGTGGTTAGTTATGCCGGTCGTGTGGGGCCGTGCGTTTGTTTAGCTGCTTAGTGTTGTTGATTGTATCGGCTGTGTGGGGCCATATTCAGATAGTAGTGGTGACCTTGCCGGTCACGTAGATGGTTAGTGTTCTTTATATTGAGTTAGAGATAACTAGACAGCATGGTGGCCTTGTCGGCCCGCTTAGGTTCCCCTTTATGAGTATGTCTCTTGTTAGCTGATGTTACATTTTAGGTGGCTATAGGCCCAGTCGGCCGGAGGCTATATTTACAGCCGTTATATAGCCCATTGATTCCAGGAATCTGAGATAGAGCTAGCCAGGCACCAGATGTGCTTAGGCTCACTAGTTTAGCAGCTCAGGTCCTAATAGGGCACTAGGTGCCAGTCATACCCCCCAAGGCGGGACGTAACAATGTCATCTAGCTATTAACAGGAAATCAAGTCATCACTGATGCTTTTCACACAGATCAATGGTAAAAGTAAACATAACCCATGTACCCTCACAACAAATGAAGTCCCCACTCACAGATATAGTAAAAATATGGCATGGGACTGAACAAGCAAGACTCTCACTCTCACAAAGAAGTTTCTAGTACTGTGTATCAGATACCATAGGCTTGCCCTTATTTTCTCTACTTCGGTCTGTCAGATGGTCAGATTAGAATCACTATATGACTTGTTGTGGCTTGTAATGTAAGCTTTAGGGCTATACATGATAAATATGAGAGATTTTTAAGTGACTAAACCTTCCTTGGCACTACATACATTGGCTTCACCATTCACCTATTTCACCCTCTTTTTCTTTTCATTCTTTTTCCTCCTTTTTCACCGTTTTTATGCATTGTTATGTGTGTGGTGTGTTTTCAACCTTTTCAGCATTATTTTTCTTTTGAATTTTCTTTTTCACAGTTTTCAACTTTTTCATCTCTCTTTTTTTTTTCTTTTTTCATTTGTCACACAACACCTCATTTTTAACCTTTTCTCTTTTCTTTCCCTTTTCCTCATTCTCACCTTTTATGCACCCCTACTCTAGACACCCTCAACTTAGGCGTTTTGCCTATGTTGAGGTTCACAATGTCCAAGGAAGGACCAGGTCCAAAACAAATTCATTATAAATAAATTGGGTACTATTCATTGGTTAATCAAAGAAAAATGGTCTATTAAAGGCTCAAAATTCGGATCAAGGGAATCATATGATTTGGTAGGGTCATTTAGGCTAAAAGTGAGCTTAACAAAAATAGGCATATGATCATATCCTAACCAACCATCATTAGCCTATGCAAACCAACTAGGTAAGTTCTAGATCTTCAACATAGTGCTGAACAAAATACCAAACCTCACTCACTCATGGCACACGACTTATATTCACTTTATCTGTCTAGCTTACACATGGCTAAACAAAACTACTCATGCTAATACACTAAATGACATCAAAAGATCCACATAAATAATGCATGCAGTCACAAGTACATAGCTAATGCATTAAGAATTTTGTTTTTAAACAGGGTCAATTTTTTTCAGAAATCCAAAACTAGTGCACTTTCATTGGCTGAGTACTCCTAGGCTATTTTATAATTAAACAAAAATGAAAAAATAAAAAAATAAAATCCTAAACATGTCGGTTCTACTAAATAGAATTTTTGAGGAAAAAGAAACACGACAAGAAAAACCCTCGGACAAATCCAAAACTCCCAAAAATTTCAAGTACACCCCCTCCCCTTTTTGAAAATTGTGCTTCATCCCCGAAGAATGAACTACAAGAACAGAAGGAAGGGAACATACCTATGGCACTCTAGGTGCTCCTATCATCCTGCAGAGGAGGTACCTACGCTAAAATCGTGGCACTAGCGGTGGCCAGCGCACTCAATGGTGTATCAATAGGGGGAGTAGTTACCCCCCAGTAGTCTTGGTCGTCTCTACGGCCTCTGTGGTGATCAGGGTTGAATGTGGCTCGCCCAAAGGCTCCTTGCCACTAGCAAGCTCGGGCTGAGCCATGGTAGAGCTGCCTGCTCCTCTAGCTCACTTATGCAGCTCTGACATATATGAGTCATGAGTCTACACGCTCTCTGCTCGTGCCCCCTTGCGTTCTCTTCTTTGTTTCTTCCTTTTCTTCCTCAAACTTTCTTCTCAAACATCCTTGGAGAATCTTTTCTTTCCTTTTTCCTTTGCAGCTGCCAACGGCTCCCAATAAGCCACCAAGTCAATCTCCTCATTAGGCTCTTCATCAAGGTCCAGAATAGTGGGGCTGATATGACTGTCGGTTTTCGTGATGACAACTCGGCTACTTGGCTCCTAAGAGCCCCCAACTCCTCACGGAGACTGTTGGTATCCGTCTGTTCCGCCATACGCATGTTGAACCAGCTCTTAAATTCGTCCAGGCGAGCATGTAAGACATGTGTTGCTGTCATGACCCGAGAGTAGACCCGGATCGTAGACACGGGACAAGGAACCCCGAGAGGGCTCCAAGTCAACCCATGGCATAATCATAGCATACATTTACCAAAAGACAACTTACAATATGGATAAGCGAAAATGATAACAAAAGCTAATATAGCCCATAATATAGAATTCTTAACAACACTTAAATACAATACGAAAATCTATCTGAACAAGTCTGAAAGCCTTCTACTAATGATGAGTTGCTGGGACAAGCCCCCAGCTAACTCCAAAAGTCTGAAAAACTAAAACATAATAAAATAAGAATATAGGCCACGTCCTCGGAAGATGAAGACTCACCGCTAGCAGCTGAAAGAGAGAGAAACGTATCTAGTCACGTGACTGGATCTGGAGACCTGAATCTATATCATAAAATGATATAGCACAAGAGGCGTGCGGTCAATACTTGGAATGTACTGAGTATGCAGGAATGTAAATGAATAACTCATAAGCATAAGTATGCAAGCAGGGAGTACCATAAATCATAGGATTAGTAACACAACCGAAATGAGATACAACAACCTATTCATATAGACATAATCATATTATAATGACTTGCATTAATATAAGTTCAATGATGAACAAAAGTAGTAATCATAATGATACAAAGATGCAATGTCGTGACTGATATCATGAGGGTCCCTGACTATCTAGGGAAATACTCTTGCTAACGAGAATCCTGACTGACTAGGAAAACATTCTTGCTAATGAGAATCCCGACTAACTAGGGAAACATTCTTGCTAACGAGAATCCCGACTGACTAGGGAAACATTCTTGCTAACGAGAATCTCGACTGACTAATGGTAATCTAAATTGCAAAAGCTAATCAGAGACAAGGACGTTTACTGATTTTTCTGTCATACAACATTCTTATCAACAAGATGGGGGCTACTTGCTAATAACATCAAGCCCGACAGTTGAAATACCATTTTCATGCGTTATCATCATAATTCACCTCACCATGGAGTCCAATCAATGGCTATCTCAAGCATCTTACGCTAATGAGCATTCTACAGAGTCACATTATGCATATACTATCATGACATTCTGAATTCCAAGTTCATCTCATTCAACATGTAATATGAGATCATACATGGTTTATAGAATACAACTCATACTCTATCAAGATACATGACTTCATTTATTTAGGTCTACAACATTCCACACACTTGTCGCAATCACTCCTTTGTGAACTCTTTAGCCACAGACATTTTAGATTCCAAGATTTTTATGAAAATAATTTTAGTAAGGAAAAACAATATAGAATCCGCCCAAGATTTGTAGTTCAACAATGGATATGCAATCTTGTCATGTCCAATCAATTAAATCTAGAACATGGTGATGGCATATAATTTACTTCAATTACCCAAGCCCATAACACCTAGTCAATACAACATGGTCACCAATATCATAATCAAGTCACTAGGGTTAACTATGCAATATTTACACACTTCCATCATAAATCATGAATTTCTATGGTAATCAAAGGAGAAATGAACAATTCTCATTCAACACTTAAATCGGGTTAGGAAAAGCATACTGCACCCATACATACCCAACCTATATTTTCACAATTTCTTCATATTCATGCATGGCTATGAAAATTAATTGAACAATAAGAAACACCCATTCATTACTCAAGCCAATTTATGAACAACATGTTATCCTCATGCATTCCCAACATATTATCCATATTCCAAACAACCCATCAAATTAACATCCCAAATACATTCCATAATTGCAGTAGTTATGTGCTTTTAAGAAATAGAATGAAGAAGAAATTACCCATTATTCAAATCCTAGATCATGATGTTCTAAATAAAATAAATCGGATTCTTATTTAAAATATTTTGGGGCACAAGGATGGAAGAATATCCTTGTTGAAGTCCCGCATACCTGGTAGACGAAAATCTCGATCAAAAGTCTTCCTTGAAGATTGAAGAACACCTTGGTGAAACCCCTAGGATTTTTCAGAAGAGAGGAGGAAGGAAGAGATTCAGAGAATGTGGGTTTAGGTCTACAAGAACCCTTAAAAACATACCCAAACATAGCAAAAACTACATCACTTAAGAACTGGGAGCATAGGATTTTACCAAAACATCCCTGAGAAAAACTTAAAAATCTAACCGAACCGGAACCCATGACTCACCTGACAAGTCGTTGTCACACCCAAGGACTCGTTAGGTGCACTCGCCAAGTACACTGGAAATCCTTTATAAAACCAAATCTTCTCCCTCCTAACAACCGACATAATGAGTCGTTGCCACACCTAACGACTCGTTAGGTCCATCCATCATGAACACTACCTAAGGATTCTATGGCCTCCACCCAACGACCAACCTGACGAATCGTTGCCAGGACAAAAGACTCATTAAGTCATCAGTTGCCACTGCCTCCTGACTCCCACACCACGACAGCATATGACGACTCGCGGTATCCCACCACGAGTCCTTAAGTCTCCTGTCCTGAGATATTTTTTCCAATTTTCTGCACTTTTCCAATTAAAATCTCGAGTCATATTCTTATCCCTCTCTGGGGTATTACAATATCTCCTCCTTGGGAACATTCGTCCTCGAATGTTGGCTGAACATACTGAAAACATAGAGACGAAGCCGATATCCAAATATAAATCAATCACAGCTAAACATCAATGGAGTATCTGACTCCGGACCAATCTTATATACCAAACCTGATCGTTCACATGTAACATACATACCATGGCTCAAGGAAACCAAAGAACATGGAACCAACACGGAACTAGACAAAACATCAGAAGAAAATTCTTGCCCTTTTTATCTGGCACCGAACCAACACGGACTAAACCTTTGCCTTCCGTTATTAAGTCAGGATTCATAATATCTAATCTAACTAAGAGTAAGGATTTTATAAGCACGAGTCATGTTGTGACTGCGCACACGCAAGCGTGCGTGGTCTTACAAGTAATACAGTGGCCCTTTTCAAGAGACGTATGTCGAACCCACAGGGACTGGACCAATTCAGCTAATTATCAAGTTCAAGTGTGATATTAACTTTCACAAGTGTTGATTATAAAAGTTTTTGATAAATTCTATTTAAATTTAGGGGTGGTCACAGAAATACTCTGAAAAGTATAAGAAGCAACTAGAGCCAAGGCCGGATAATCATGCAATGCTACCCTTTGTAATGGTTCAAGTATGAAATTATCAATTGTAGTCTCACATATTTGAAAATGCGATGTTCATGGTCTCTCGAGCCTAAACACAAAAAAGTAGCCTCACAACTACATCGTTGAGCGGGGATGTGACATTCTAGTTCGTGGGCAACTCAACTACATGGATGTGATTTACGGGGTTTATGCTCTTGATTATGGACTTTCATACCTCTAATCATTTAGCTCAGCTTAGCTTCACAACTACTTCTACGAGTGGTGGAGTGACAATTCTAAGTCGGTGTCTCGCTATCATCTCGTTTTATCAACCAAGCAAGGAAAATTAGGTATAATTTCTATCCTAACTGCGAATCATATCGAAAGATAAGAACTTGCTCCCTACATTCTCTTATTCTTGCCTAGGGTTTCTCTTGCGAGCTTTTTCCTAATCTTAACACATTTGTTTTCATGGTGATCAAGCGTAAAAACAACCATAATGTAGAATGTAAGACAAAACAACAATTAACAATTCAAACCAAAACAAATTCATGCAATTACAATCATATCACGTAGCCTCAACCCTAGAGGAAGGGTTTTAGCCACTCATGTTCGTACAAATACTTAAAAACATAATTAAAGTGATGTACTTATAAGAATAGATAAAAGAGAAGGTAAATTTTGTGAACCCTAGGTGAGTTCTTCATTTCTCCCTTCGCTCCTTTATGGTTTTCAGAAAATATTTAGTGACAAAATGATTTTAGAAGCTAAGGGTTCAATTTATAGTAAATAGGGAATGTACAAAATTTTGCCCGTCATGAAATGGCTCCGTGGCACGGAGGTGGTCGTGCCAATTTACCTCCGTGACACGGAGATATCGCGACAACACACTGGAATTTGCATAAAAATTGAGCTTCGGCAGCCTCTTGCCGCGATGGCAGCATGGCACACTGCTTGTGCAGCGCGATGGCTGGCGTGACACGGTCACTGTCGCGCGATATGCCTGGCGTGGCACGGCGCTGGCGCGCAGGTGGCCTGCTTGCTGCCTTCTTCTCGCACCTGGAATTAGCGTGGCACGGCACTGGGCGCGGCACACGCACAGCGTGGCACGCTTCATGGAGCGGCCAGCCTTGCAAAGGCATGGTTCCTTGACGACTTTTGCAATTTGCTTCCTATTCCATTCCTCCACTTCATCCATCATTATTTAGTCCCTCAAATGCATTTTTAACCTACAAAAACAAGGACTAATCTATATATCCAAATTTACATAAAATGACATGAGAAATTAAATGCATAAATAGACAAACACGAAGTTATAAAATAGAACTTGGGCACGCAATTATGCCCAAGATCAAGTCATCCCCGACATCTAGGACTGAGCACATACATGAGATAATCTGACTCTACTGAGTTAACAAATAACTTCCAAAGAGTGAATTCAATCCGAGCACATAAGAAAACATTGATCAACACACATATCTGATTCATTAAATGAAGATAAGCAATTAGGAATCATAGGGAGAGACTGGCACCGCTAACTGAAACAGTTACTTCTAAACCTCAGAAATCTGCAAATAGGAACAGACACCACTTTAACTTCGATTGAAATTACCAGAGAAATTATTTAAACCTCGAAGGGGTCGACATAATGCAACTGCGAGAGCTGGAATTTCTTATGAGCATTCTCAAGATCTAACTTATTCACATATTCACTATCTCCCCCTTATCTTAAAGTCATCATCCTAAGGCTCCCGAATCTTACTTCAGGTCAGGCTGAATTACTAATTCTTAACTCCTCTTTCACTTCTAACCTTCACCATAAGCGTTATACTAACAGCTACTCACATTACACATCAACAATCTTTTTTCACAATCACAACAAACTTCTTACTCAGTGCTAAGTTTGGCGACATATAAGGGGACAACACAAGATTCACAACATACATGTGGCTACTACTGGCGCCTTTCCCTTATCCTGACGGGTTGCTACTATATAAGAGCGGTTTGATGATGTCCGCCTCCTGCGTTAGAGGATGCACCCTGCTAAAACGAGCGGGATATAGGAGCTGCTGAAGAGGTGGTCGAGGATCTGCTCTCACCCCGCTTAGCTACCGTGCAATCTCGGTGTATATGGCCCGCCTTGCCGCACCAAAAATAAACATCTAAGCCGGCCATGCAAACTCCCAGGTGGTGCTTTCCACAACTCATACACAATGGGTACGTGATCTCCCTTACTACGGGCTTGTACGGAGTACTAGCTATTGAAGGTGTTGGGGCTGCTAGTCTCTGATGATGGTGTGAGTGATACCCTGTACCCGACCTCTAATGTGGGAACTCTAATTCTCCATTCCTGGCCCACTTGGCCTCTCTCTCTTTTTCTTTCACCTGTTTTTCTTCCATTTGTTGAGCAAATATTACCAAGTGTGGGAAGTCTATATCCCTGTGCAACATGTCAGTCCTGTATTCTTTGACCAAGGAGTCTGACACTCCATTCACGAACCTGCTCACTCGGGCCCGCTGGTCGTCTACCATTTCCAGCACATACTTAGACAACCGAGTGAACTCCAATGCATACTCTTGGACAGTCATGTCATTTTGTCTCAAGTTAATGAACTCTGCTGCCTTTGTCTCCCTCAACTCTCGAGGGAAAAACCTATCCAAGAACATTGTCATAAATTCATCCCAACCTATGGGACCTGCTTTAATTCCCCGGCTGTCTCTCCACTGACAATACCAGATGTAAGCAACTCCCTTTAACTGGTACGAGACTAAGTCCGCACTCTCTTTCCCCGTCACTCCCATGATGTGAGTAATCTTATGTATCTCCTCAAAAAACTCATATGGGTCCTCATCCACCTTTGACCCTAAGAACTCAGGTGGGTTCATCCAAAGAAAATCTCTTATCCTTGCCGCCGCTTCATTTCCATGTTGTGGTGCACGTGCTACCGCCTGTTGATTAATCTGAGCGGTCAGAGCTTGTGCCAACATGTGGATGGCTGCTCGAAACTCGGCATGAGCAACACAATCCTCCATTTGGTTTGCCTGGGCTGGTGGTACCTGCTGGCGGTCGTTACCATGACCTCTTCCATTCGCTCATCGAGGAGGCATTATCTGTGAGCGCGTAAAGCATGATTTAGGGCAGGAACTAATTAGAGCTTCATACTCTATGCACAATAAGAATCATGAAGGAAAGGAACATTCCTAAAACGTCTCATAGCCTCTTCGTCATAAGTGTGGCGCGCTTCACACCCATGAAGAAGACTCTACGTAACGCGGCTTTCAGAGATACCCTAGGACACCCTAAACCTAGATCTAATACCAAGTTTTGTTGAAGTCCTGCATACCTAGTAGACGAAAATCCTGATCAAAAATCTTCCTTGAAGCTTGAAGAACACCTTGGTGAAACCCCTAGGATTTTTTAGAAGAGAGGAGGAAGGAAGAGATTGAGAGAATGAGGGTTTAGGTCTAGAAGAACCCTTAAAAATTTCCCAAAACATACCCAAAATGAAATCACTTAAGAACTGGGAGCATAGGATTTTATCAAAACACCCCTGAGAAAAACTTAAAAATCTGATCGAACCGGAACCCGCGACTCTCCTCACAAGTCGTTGTCACACCGAATGACTCGTTAGGTGCACTTGTTAAGTACACTGGAAATCCTTTTTTTAAAAAAAGCTTCTCCCACCTAACGACCGACATAACGATTCGTTGTCACACCTAACAACTCGTTAGGTCCATCCGTCATGAACACTACTTAAGGCTTCCCTGGCCTCCACTGAAAGACCAACCTGACGACTCGTTGCCAGGCCAGAAGACTCTTCAGGTCATCCGTTACCACTGCCTCCTGACTCCCACACCACGACAGTACATGACGACTCACAGTATCCCACCACAAGTCGTTAAGTATCCCGTCCTGAGATATTATTGCCAGTTTTCTACACTTCTCCAATTAAACTCTTGGGTCTTATTCTTAGCCCTTTCTGAGGTATTAAAGTTGTTTTGTCAATCTTTGCTTTTACCCGGGGCTTCACATTCTCCATCATTTCCTGAATCTTTCTTTCGTCCATAGTCAACCTCTTGGCCAATTTCTGTAGAAAATCAAGGGGCACTAGGACGTACCCTGCTGGAGTCTGAATCAGCAGGCTAGGAAGTGGTGTATAAAAAGTGCTAGGAGCTGCCTCTGAAAGACCGACATCTGTAGCCGGTATCTTGCTCTGCTCCTGTGAGGTGGGGGCATTCACTTGTGCCCCCCTATTGGCTGGGTCTATGGAACTGCTATGGGAATTTGAGCCCTGCTCACCGGGTTCATTTCATCCCAGATTAAGCCAATGTCTGCTATCCTCTGCCCTTTAATCAAGCGCTCCTCACCCTATCGCACCAGCACTCCTGCCTCTGTGCATAATCTGAAGAAGAGGCTCGAGAATGGGATGGTAGTGCTCAATCCCACAACCCGATCTCGTATTTCCTCTGAGATGATCCTTGGGATGTTGATGGTGTATTGGGACATGAGGCATGCCACCAAAGTTACTCTCTCTGAACACAAGGTGTTGTCATTGACTGTTGGTGCTAATTAGTGATGTACTAATGTGCAGCAGTCTTTTTCTATGAAATTGAGTTAGTTTTTGGTAACCTGTTTTCCCCTTGAAACCCACTGTGTTTCCTTTTTTTCCTCAGCTATAACACCCGCCAACCATTGTAGCTGCCTCTGTCGCTCCTCAAATCCCAACTGCCTAATTTGTTTTAGTGCCTCCACTCGGTACTCATATTTCGGCGTGGCATGTGGAGGTATGAATTGGGGCCTATACAAGATCCGAGAGATACTGCTCTCAGAGATGTCAACCTCTCACCCTCTGACCATGTCACTCTCCAATCTAGATTGGTCTTTCACTTTCTATCCCTTTTTTGTCTTTTCCTCCATGGTTGCCAATTAGTTGGCATAGAACTCATGGACTATCTCTAAAGTGTATTGGTCTAGAGTCCTAGCCATCCATTCGAGCCCATAAAAGATGAATATCTGCTTCATCTCTTCTACTTCATTCAATGTGTTGGTAAGGATCCGCGATTCTTTTTGGATGGTCCGCCTAGGTTTGATTTTGGTAGTGAGAGTAGTTCCTTATTCATAGATTTTCTGTGCTCCTGGCACTCTTCACTGGATGGTACGACTCTCCCTAGGCAGGATTACTGCTGCTCAGCATTGGGATCCTCCTCCTTTGACTCAAAACTGCCACTTGCCTCTCTGAATTGGGTCTCTTCAGACCCTTCTTCTTCATTTGAGCCGCTTTCTGACTCCTGATTACCTTCCTTAGCTCCCTCCTCAGCTGGGGAGCTTCGGCAGATGTGGCAGTAGTAGTAGAAGCTTGAGCTTGGGCCTTGGACCTAGTGGTTCGGGTTCCATCGGTGTCTGATGTACTAACCTGGTACTCCTCAACTAAACCACTAGGAGAGTTGCCTTCTTTCTTAGGCTCAGACTCAGATGTTTCATCATGTAATGTCCTTCGAGCAGTTGTTTTGGTTGCTTTGCATTTGATTGTCATTGTACCTGTAGAGAAAAGGATTAGCATTCCATATTCGAGAAAGAAAATCAAGAATTTAGATCCTCAATAACTAACCACGAGTTAAAAGTATGGGTCATACCTTGGAGGTATGACTCGTATGATGACTCGTGACATCTTATCATTCACATTATGACTTCCAGGTACAACTCGTACCATGATGGTATGATCCGTACCTTTAATCGTATGAGGATTCCCCTTTACTGAAAAAGTCTCTGTATTTTTCCATGACTCATGGCACGACCCGTAAGTCGATTCCACGAGTCATAGGAAGGACCATACTGCCTCATCTGGACTTGGCCCTATTCAGGTCTTTGGTACGAATGCACAGTACGACTCGTAGTGGCAAACCACAAACCGTACTAAGTTTTGTACATCTAGCCTTGACTTATTTTAGCTTGGGACAATCCCGACAAGCCATCTTACGAGTCGTAGTATCAAACCAAGAGTCGTAGGAAAGCTTGTGAAGCCTGTCCCTGTCTAGATTTTTTTCCAGTGTTCGGGGAATTCCAATTTTTTATGTTTTGGCTACTCAGAATTCCCTAGGTTTAGGCATCTAGTTTTAACTCTATTCTTGACAACTACTCTTCCCTCCCCTTTTATTCACTACCTGTAACTCATTGTGAATGGTTCAATGCACAAGTTCATCAAATACTTAAAGTATTTCCCAGTCGCAAACAATTCGATAACACCCTTATTCATTGTCTTTTTTCACAATTTTTTCAAGCGAACATGAGGACTCACAGGGGATTTGGCAACATCACATCAAGCATATGATTTTTATCACTATTCAAATCAATACACTTACTTGTTAGTTTCTTACTTCGAGTAGTAATCAAGGATTAGGGTTAAGATAACTTGATTGAGCAAGAAATTGCTCAAATTTTTCTTTGGTTTTGAGTTACGGGTGTGAGGGAGTGGTAAGTGTAAGTCGTGACTTATGTGTTGTTTCCATGGGAGAAGGGTCAATTTAGGTTTGAAGTTTAAATATGTGAAAGGGTGGAATTTAAAAATCTGGGTCGAGTTAGGTAATTTCAAGGAATTTGACCTGTCACGACTCGTACCACGAGTCGTAGATAGTCCCCACAACTCGTCCCCTGGACCCATTCTTTAGAGAGTGGAGAAACTTACCTAAGGACCTACAAATGCATCTTATGACTCGTACCATGAGGGTACGGGTCGTATGATGACTCGTAGGCCTTTGTCTCACATGATTTGGCTAGTTCACAAGTACAATGATTACTACAATCCGTATACTTACATTATGAATCATAG
>JACEIK010000073.1:375034-388579 GCA_018107945.1 Datura stramonium | reverse complement strand
GAGAGTGTGAAATTGGACTAGAAATAGCTGAAATTGCATTCTCATTCCTTATTAGCAGCTAATAGCTAGAAATTAGTGCAGTTGCTAATCCAAATCAAATCAAGTTGAGCTAAATTGTAACTAGAGGTTTGACAAAACTCTAGTAAGAGGTAATTAGAAGGCTGAAAAGCTGTAATTACCCACTTCCTGAGATTATTTATACTTGTTGAACTCATAAGATGACCGGACATGTCCCGATCTAGTTAGTATTTCATCTACATTGCACCTCTAGTATTTCACATCCTTGTTGACAACTTAGCTGATCTTGCTATTTTATTTCACTAAATCAACCAATGCAATTCTCTGCAAATTTCAGCTCCCCCAATTTTATTTGCTTTTATATTAAATCTACATGTTGCAAGCTAACATCAATTTCTTAATCGACTCTTGTAACTATCATTCCCTAGTCCTCGTGGGCTTTGACCCCGGCACTCGTCGGGTTACTTATCTTGCTACTTCATCCGTGTATAGTCTTTGCATTAAGGATATATTGTGGACGTTATCAGGAGAACATATTACTGCTTTCTTGATGGGCACTCAAGATACAACCAAATCTTTATTGCACCAGAGGATTAGGAAAAGACCACGTTTACCTGTCCTTATGGTATTAGCCTTCAAAAGCATACCTTTTGGGTTACGCAATGCACTAGCCACATTCCAGAGAGGCATGATTTCCATATTCTAAGATATGGTAGAAGACATTATAGAGGTGTTTATGGATGACTTTTCAGTAGTGAGGGACTCATTTGAAGATTGCTTAGCACACTTGACTGCAGTACTGAAGCGATATGAAGAAACAAATTTGATACCAAATTCGGAAAAATGTCAATTCATGGTCACAGAAGGATAGTATGAAAGCACAAGATCTTTGAAAAGTGTATAGAGGTGAGATAGTATTAGGGAACAAGATCTTTGAAAAGGGTATAGAGATGGACAAAGCAAAAATTAAAGTTATTTCAAAACTACCACCTTCTATTTCTGTTAAGGGGATCCGCAGTTCTTTAGGTCTTGCTGGTTTTTTATCGACAGTTTATTAAGGTTTTTCAAAAATTGCTAACCTTTATGTAGGTTTTTGGAGAAAGATGAAAATTTTGTATTTGATGAAGCTTGTCTCAAGGCATTTGAGTTCCTAAAGGAGAAACTCATCACAGCACCCATCATAATGGCTCCTGATTGGAGTAAGTCATTCGAGATCATGTGTGATTCTAGTGGTATAGCCTTGGGTGTTGTCCTTGGACAAATAATGATAAGATCTTTCATCCCATCTACTATGCTAGCAAGGCTCTCAATACAGCTCAAAAGAATTACACAGTCACGGAGCAAAATTTGTTAGTTGTAATGTATGTCTTTGAGAAATTTTGTGCTTACCTCCTTGGCAAAATTGTGTTGGTGCTCACTAACCATGCTGCAATTCAGTACTTAATGGCCAAAAAGGACTTAAAAAAATCTTGACTTATTCGCTAGGTATTACTACTACAGGAATTGGATTTTGAGGTGAAAGATAGAAAGGGTATATAAAACCAAGTTGCAGACCATCTATCTTGATTGGATGAATAAGAAAAAGTGGGGAACGAGTTGGATATTAATGATTTCTTTATAGATGAACAGGTATTGGGCGCCTCACATGACTTGGTTCCATGGTTTGCAGATTTTTATCAAACTACTTGGTGAGCAATGTAATGCCCGAAAATATGAGCTTTCATCAAAAGAGGAAGTTTCTCCATGATGTTAGGAAATTTTATTGGGATGATCGGTACTATTCACAATTTGTGCTGACAATATAATTACAAGATGTGTCCCCAAAAATGAGATGATTTACATTCTTAAGGCATGCCACTCATCTCCCGCTAGAGGGCATCATAGTGGCATTTACACAGAACAAAAGATATTACAGTGTGGTTACTAGTGGCCTATGATTCATCAAGATGCTCATGACTTTGCAAAAGCTTGTGATAAATGTTAACAAGAGGGAGGACTTTCTCGGAGACATGAGCTACCTCTGACACCCATTCTTGAGGTAGAGTTGTTTCATGTGTGGGGCATTGATTTCATGTGTCCATTTGTAAGTTCATTTTGGATGACGTAGATATTGGTGGCAGTTGATTATGTCTCTAAATGGGTGGGAGCTGTGGCACTTCCAAATAATGAGAGTAAGTCAGTCACTGCATTCTTGCGAAGGAACATCTTCTCTAGATTTGGCACTCCAACGGTAATCATTAGTGAACTTCTATAAAAGATTATTTCAGGGCTTACTTGAGAAATATGGAGTCAAGCATAAGATGGCAACACCTTACCACCCATAGACAAGTGGACGAATGGAAGTCTCAAATCGGGAGATCAAGACTATTTTGGCAAAAATAGTTAATGCCAATAGAACAGACTGGTCAAGGAGATTAGATGATTCTTTATGGGCATATAGAAGAACATTCAAATCACCCATAGGTATGTCACCATACCATCTCATCTAGGGAAAATCATGTCATTTACCTGTGGAGATCAAACACAATGCCTTGTGGGAACTAAAGAAGATAAATCTGAATTGGAAAGAAGCTGCGAAATCTTGGACTCACCCAACTCAATGACATGGATAAATTTAGATTAACGGATTATGAAAATGTTGCAATATACAAAGAAAGAATAAAAATTTACCATGATCGGTAGATTAAGAAAATGGAATTCACACCTGGGGACTTAGTGTTGGTATACAATTCCAGACTCCGCTTGTATCCAGGAAAATTAAGGTCAAAGTGGTCAGGACCATTCAAAGTGGTTCAAGTGTTCTCACATGGAGCAATAGAGCTTGAAACCAAGGATAAAACAAGATTCAAAGTGAATGGAATAAGGGTGAAGCACTATTTTGGTAATCCGAAGGAGTTGAAAGATATGGAGAAAATATACTTTGATGAAGTTTGAGTAATCGAGGGATCTGCGTTTTTCTGCGGCATTAAATTAAGTACTACTTGGGAGGAAAACCAAGATAACTTAGGTGTCATTTTTTTTTGCTCAAGTGTGCAAGAAACAAGTCACAAAGTACATAATAGAGTTATAGGGACCGAGATAAGGCCTGAAAGCTGCGCTAGCTCAACTCCACATGGAGCTGCGCAATGTGCCGGCCAAACTGCATACATAGAGGTGCGATGCAGCAAGACTAAGGATGCAGTGAGTGGCACGATGCGCCCAACCTATATCTAAGCAAGAATACCCCACAGATGATGAAGACTAAAGGCCCAAGGAATTTTTCTTTCACTTCTTTACTTATGCTTTATTATTTTAGCGCTGAGAATAGTGCTACCAATTAAGTGTGAGGTGGGAGAAGTAAGCTTCATTATACCATGCATGCTTTCATTGCTAAAATTGTACATAGTAGGCCTAGTTTTTTTTTGTGATTCAGGACTTATTCCTTTAGCTTGTAGCAATTTTTTGTGATGTTTTCTTTTTGTTTGGGTTCCTTCAATTTTTATTTTTGGTACTTTTTTGGTGGATAGTCCCTTAGAACCGATTAGAGGGTCTAGATTTTTTTAATCATAGAGTCATGACTTTTTTTTAAGATGGATGGATGATGACCGTCTTAATGAAAAATTAGTCATTAGGAGAATAAGAACTTGAACCTTACAAATGCTAGGTGCTTCACTTAGGTATCATTGAGACTTTGTGAAATTCACTCAAAAATGCATGAAAAAGATAGAAACACTTATACTTTTGGAACTTGATTCTGATACTTGAAAATGTAGGCTTAATTATGTTATGCATGCAATATGGATATATGTGCTTATGTTATCTTAATTGCCATTATTGAGTCATTTGTGCTATTGTGTGTGTGAGAATTGTAGTATACTCCATGCTTGAAATTTGATGTCTAGAACTTGCCTGGTGTGGGTGCAAAGCAAATTGAGGATGTTGAATTTAGGAAGTGAGATAGACATTTCTTTGGTAGCCTGTTTATGTCCAATTTTTATCTATCTTTAATGTGATTATCCTAGTTAACCATTTTGAGTCTTAGCCTATTCTTTTGATAGCCATATTACAAGCGTAATCTCTTTTGTTCTATTGATCTTTATTTGATCCAAATGACTCCTAGAGCATTTTAACTGAAAATTTTGCATAAAAGGAGCACAAGTGAAGAAGGAAAAAAGGGAAAAAAACTAATGAGTAGAATTTGGAAGAAATGAAAAGGGTGAAAATACATAACAAGGAGAGTGATATTAGTGGTGAAAGAAAAAAGAAGAAAAAGTTTGAAAAGAAAAAATGAAAGAATGAAAAGACCAAAAATTGTGAAAGAGCTTAAAGTTGAAAATACCCCACTAGTCACCAAAGTTGAAAATATTGAAAAAATAAAAAAAGGTATAGGGAGAAAAATAGGAGATGGAAGAATGTTATAAAAAGTCAAAGAATTGATATGTATTAAAGTGATTAGGGAGATTAATCACTATCTTGGCCAAATAGTTCCTACCCATCCCTTAGCCTATATCACAACCAATTTAAGTCCTAGTTGATCTTAGATGCAATGTTCTAAAATTAGTGGAGTATTACACTAAGGGCAAGTCTATGGGTTATCTTTTGCATGCATGATGAGTTCTTTGGGAGAGTGGGTGATAATTCTCTATCTATGCCCAAGTTCATATTATTATATATCTTGTGTGTGATAAGGCATCACTCCGAATAGTGAGGGACACATAATGGTAAGATTTTTGTATATCTTGATTGCTAAATTACATATGATTCATGTTGGCCCAAATATATCTAGTTTAGTTAGTTCTAGAAGCTAAGTGATTTCAAACTTTGACATTTGAATGTTGATCCTATATGCATGTGGAGTGAGTTGTTGGAACTTGATTGATTTGTCTAATGATCCTAAGTGTAAGTAGACCTGCTCGTAGGGTGAATCTTGTGATTGATTTTGAGAAGGGAAGTAGTAGATTGTTTGAGGACGAACAACAGTTTAAGTGTGGGGTGGTGATGTAGGGCGTATTTACGCATTTATTAATCATATTTTTCTCATACTTAGCTATATTTTAAGAACAAATTGTGTGTGTTTTCTTGTATTTTATGTGATTTACGTGAAATAGAGCTAAGCACATGATTACATACTTTCAAGTATTAAATTGATGAATTTGGGCTTAATTGTGGCTAAAAAGAGCAAGAATGGAAAAACGAGGTTGACAAAACAAGTATGATAAAAGTTGGCAGTGCTATGGCCTGTGCGACACACAGACAAGGGCCATGCATGGAGCAGCGCGGCATGCCAAGGGCAGTGGTGCCTTGAGCAGCACGAGGCGCAGTGCAGTCCAGACGACTAGAAGTCAAATCCCGTTCTACTAGGAACAGCAGTTGCAAAACCAAACTCTAATCAAAGCAGGAAAAATGAAGGCTTAATCTACTATTATAAATACCATCTCCTACATGTTTTTAGGCATCCAACAGTGTCCAAGTCCCATTATATCACAATTGATAATGTTGCACAATTCATACGTTACTAATTTGTGTAACAGTTAAGTTGAATATTTGTTGGAGATTCATCAAGTTCTTCTGACTATATAGCTTTGGAGATTTTGTTAAATAATTTTATATTAAAGTAAGTATTTCATTATGAATTCTTCTACATCTTTTATTTTTCTTCTCATAAACATGAGCAGCTAAATCTCTTAAGTTAGGATTGTGGGAACCATGACGGATTAACAAAAGTAGGCAAAACAAAATAATGATTCTTGAATGGTGAATTGGGTAGATTGTTATTTTCTTCATATTAATGCTTAATTGCCCGTATCTTCAACTTACCCGATCAAGGAGGTTGAAGTTAGGAAAAGAGAATAACAATGGCAATTTAACACTACCAACCTTCATCTAAATTAACTTGACCTCTAGCCGAGGATTGTTAATTCAAGACTAATGGCGAGGGAAAAATATACACACCTAAAGTCTGAGGGGATTTAGGTGAAATTCATATATGTAGGTCGAGGAGACATTAGATGAACTTAATCGTTAGTCTTACACAAAATTCACCATGATAGATCACTTATAAAAGTTATTATGTAATTAAATCATGAAGAACACAATCCAAGTTTTGTCTCTATAATTTAATACACAACTCAATCATTGTTAGCATTTCATCTTTTTGCAACCCTCTGTCTGAAATATTGATTACAAGTTAGTTTAATCATCATTAATATGTTATTTCTTTTCTATTCCCAATGGGATTGATCGCAACCTATGTTGGGTTACTTATTTGACAGCGACCGCTTTATACTTCACTTGTGAGGTGTAATTTGGGCATGATAAATTTTAGCGCCATTGTCGGGGTTGTCACGCCTAAATTACACCTCTCAATTAAGGTATAAAGTGGTCACTGTCAAATATAGTAATCCAACTAGGTTGAGATTGATCCCAGAGGGAATAGGGAAGAAACAATATATTAATAATGATTAAAATAACTTGTAATCAATATTTCAGACGGGCGCTTGAAAAAATAAAAGGAAGAAAATAATGCTAAAAATGATTGACTTGTGTATCAAAATTATCAAGACAAACCTAGGATTGTGTTTCCATGATTTCATAACTTAGAAGGATTCTATTAGTGATTTATCTTGGTGAATTTTGTGTAAGACTAACCATTAAGCTCACCTAATGTCTCTCGACCTACATAGATGAATTTCACATAAATTCTCTCGGACTTTAGGTGTGTATATTTTTCCCTCGCCATAAGTCTTGACTTAACTATCCTCGGTTAGAGCTGCAAGTTAATTCAGATGAGGGTTGGTATCCTTAAATTTCCATTGTTATTATCTTTTCCTAACTTCAATCTCCTTGGTCGGGCAAGTTGAAGATTCTAGAAATTAAGTATTAAGATGAAGAAAATAACAATCCACCCAATTCACCATTCAAGAATCGCTATTTTATTTTGCCTACTTTTGTTAATCCGTCATGGTTTCCGACACTCTAGCTTAAAAGATTTAGTCTCTCATGTTTATTAGAACAAAAACAGAAGATGTAGAAGAATTCATTATGAAATACTTAATTTAATATAAAATTATTTAACAAAATCACCAAAGCTATATAGATTCACAAGAAATTGATAAATCTCCAACAAATATTCACCTAAGCTATTACACAAATTCGTAAAGTATGAATTGTGCAACACTATCAATTGTAATAGAATGGGAGTTGGACACTATTGGACGCCTAAAAACATGTAGGAAAGGATATTTATAATAGTAGATTAATCCTTCATTTCTCCTGCTTGGATTAGAATTGGGTTTTGCAGCTTTTGTTTCTAGTAGAACTGGGATTTGACTTTGTTCATCTGGACTGCATTGCGCTTTGCGCTGTTCAAGGAGCCACTGCCCTTGGTGCGCCATGCTGCTCCATCTGTGGCCCTTGCCTGTGCGTCACATAGGCCATAGCACTTCTATGTCTGTGTGATGCCAACTTCTTTCATACTCGTTTCGTCAACCACGTTTTGCTATTCTTGATCTTTTTAGCCACAATTAAGCCCAAATTCATTTCTTTAATACCTAAAAGTATCTAATAATGTGCACTAGCTCTTTTTCACATATATCACATAAAACACAAGAAAAAACACATAATTTATTCTCAAAACATAGCTAACTATGGACAAAATATGGTTAACAAATGCGTAAATACTCCCTACATCACCACTCCACACTTAAACTATTGTTTGTTCTCAAACAATCTACTACTTTCCTTCTCCAATTTATCATAAAATTCGCCCTACGAACAGGTCTACTTATACTTAGGATCATTAGACAACATTATCAAGCTCCAAAAACTCACTAAACATACATATAAGATCTACGGAAATGATTTGGAAGATCCAAAGCCAAAAAATCTCAGGTTGAAATCACTTAACTTCTAGAACTAATTCAACAAGATATATTTGGGACAACATGAATTATATGCAATTTAGCAATCAAGATATACCAAAATCTTACCATTATGTGCCCTCATCATTTGGAGAGATGCCCTTTCACACAAAAGATATATATCAATATGGACTTGGGCATAGATAAACAATTTTCGCTCACTCTCCCAAAGAACACAACATGCATACAAAAGATGAACCATAGTCTTTCCCTTAGTGTAATACTCCACTAATATAGAATACCGAATCTAAGATCAATTAGGACTTAAGATGGTTTTAATATAAGCTAAGGGACGGGTAGAAACTATTTTGCTAATAGTGACTAATATCTCTAAGCACTTTAATACTTCACAACTCTTTAATTTTTTAAGCACATTCTTCAATCTCCTATTTTCTCCTTATACCTCCTTTTATTTTTCAATTTATAACTTAGGTGACTAGTAGGAAATTTTCAACTTTAAGCTCATTCATAATTTTTTTTTCATTTATAATTCATTCATTCAATTTTTTTTTCAAAGCTCTCTCTTTTTCTTTCCCTACTACCTCATCCTCATTGTTTAGCAATTTTTCACCTTTTTCTTTTCTTCTAATTTCCATACTTTAGCTTTTCCCCCTTTTTTCTCACCTTGTACTCTTGTTATGCAAAATTTTCAATTAAAGTGCTCTAGGAGTTATTTGGATCAAACAAAAGTCAATAGAACAAAAGGGATTAAGCTTGTAATATGGCTATCAAAAGAATAGGATAAGGCTCAAAATGGTTAACTATGATAATCACATTAAAGATAGGTAAAAATTGGACATAAGTAGTCTACCAAAGAAATGCCTATCTCACTTTCTAAATTCAATATCCTCATTTCATTTTGCACACACACCGAACAAGTTCTAGACATCAAATTGCAAGCATGGAGTATACTATAATTCCTCACACACACAATAGCACAAATGACTCAATAATGGAAATTAAGATTACATAAGCACATATATCCATATTGAATGCATAACATAATTAAGCCAAAATTTTCAAGTATAGGAGTCAAGATCCAAAAGTCTAAGTGTTTCTACCTTTTTCATGCATTTTTGAGTGAATTTTACAATGTCTCAATGATACCTACGTGAAGCACCTAGCATTTGTAAGGTTCAAGTTCTTATTCTCCTAATGACTAATTTTTCATTAAGACGGTCATCATCCATCCATCTTCAAAAAAAGTCATGACTCTATGATTAAAAAAATCTAGACCCTCTAATCGGTTTTAAGGGACTATCCACCAGAAAAGTACCACAAATAAAAATTGAAGGAACCCAAACAAAAATAGAACATCACACAAAATGAAAAAAGTTTACTACAAGTTAGCAGGATAATTCATGAATCACAAAAAAAACTAGGTGCACCCATGAATAAATTTAGCAATGAAGGCATACATGGTTTAGTGAAGTTTACTTTTCCCACACAATACTTAATAGGTAGCGTTATCCTAAGTTCTAAAACAATAAAGCATAAGTAAAAGAGTGAAAGAAGAACTCTCTGGGCCTCTAGTCCTCATCGTCTATAGGGCAAGAGCAGCTTCCCCTCTCCTGCTTTGACTTGGATTTAGATTAGCAAATGTTGGCCGGAACGACACTTGCGTGACACGTGGAGCTGCTTGAATTATACTTCCCTGCGTGATGCGGGGCTAGTTGCAGAGTGCTTCCCTGCGCGATGAAGGGATGGTTGTGGCGTACTATGCGATGCCAACCTTTGTTTAAGCCTTAAAACTTGTCTTTTCAAGTCTGGTTTAGCTATACTTTCTTTTTAAGTCAAAATGAATCAAAATCCATTACTTTTCATCCTGCACACTTGTGCGTGGAAATTGAATCTAAAAATTCATAAAATTTAGATAAAAACTAAGTTACCTTGGGTTGCCTCCCAAGCAGCGCCTGATTTAAAGTCGCGACACGACGTGGGTATCTTGATTACTCAGACTTCATCAAGATACCCCTTGAGTTGTCTCCCAAGAAGTTCCTTATTTAACGTCGCGACACTACTCTCGCCATTACACCTGAAAAAATCAAGGGATACAACAAAAAGCAAAGTCGAAAATAAATACTACAAGAAGAAGTTAAACACTAATTAACTATTCCTAAATCGTATTCCCTGACAATGGCATTAAAATTTGATCACATCCAAATTACACCTCGCAATTGAAGTGTAAAGCAGTCGTTGCTAAATATAGTAACCCAACTAGGTTGTGGTCAATCCCACAGGAAATAGGAAAGAAATAATATGTTAATGATGATTAAACTAACTTGTAATCAATATTTCAGATGGGGGGTTGCAAAAATAAATAGAAGAAAATAATATTAACAATGATTGAGTTGTGTATCAAATTATCAAGACAAAACTAAGATTGTGTTCTTCATGATTTCATAACTTAAAAGACTTTTATTAGTGATCAATCTTGATGATTTTGTGTGAGACTGATGATTAAGTTCACCTAGAGTCTCTATACCTACATAGATGAATTTCACCTAAATCCTATCGGACTTTAGGTGTGTATATTTTTCCCTCTCCATAAGTCTTGACTTAATTATCCTCGGTTAGAGCTCAACTTAATTTAGATGAAGGTTGGTAGCCTCAAGTTACCATTGTTATTCTTTTTTCCTAACTTCGGCCTCCTTTGGTGGGCACGTTGAAGAGACAGGCAATTAAGCATTAAGATGAAGAAAATAACAATCCACCCAATTCTACCATTCAAAAATCATTATTTTATTTTTCCTACTTTCGTTAATCCATCATGGTTCCCACAATCCTAGCTTTAGAGATTTAGCTTCTCATGTTTATGAGAAGAAAAAAATGTAGAAGAATTCACAATGAAATACTTACTTAAATATAAATTGTTTAACAAAATCTCCAAAGCTACATAAAGTCACAAGAACTTGATGAATCTCCAATAAATATTCAACTAAGCTATTATACAAATTCGTAAAGTATGAATTATGCAACACTGTCAATTGTAATAGAATGGGACGTGGACACTGTTGGATGCCTAAAAACCTGTAGGAGAGGGTGTTTATAACATTAGATTAAGCCTTCGTTGTTCCTGCTTGGATTAGAATTGGGGTTTGCAGTTTCTGTTCCTAGTAAAATAGGATTTGACTTTTGGTCGTCTGTACTGCATTGCACCTTGCACTGCTGAAGGCACCACTGCCCTTGGCACGCCGTTATGCTCTATGTATGGCCCTTGCTTACGTGTCACACAGGCCATAGCACTTTTATGCCTATGTGATGCCAACTTCTTTCATACTCATTTCATCAATTTCATTTTGCCATTTTTGCTCTTTTTAGCCACTGTTAAGCCCAAATCATGTGTGTTACCTCTTTTTCAAATAAAACACAAGAAAACACACACAATTTATTCTCAAAACATAGCTAAGTATGGGAAAAATATGATTAATAAATGCATAAATACGCCCTACATCATTGATGCACCTACTTGGACCTTTAAGAACCTCAAACTTTAAGAACCTCAAAATTACAAGTAGGTGATGCACCTACTTGGCCTTAAATTATACTCTTTAAGTCCTTAGATTATTGAGTTGTTCTCGGCAAATTAGGGACTAATATGTTGGGCCAACTTTAAGCTTTATTTGGACCACCATTAGGTCCAATAATTCATGTAAGTGTTGCACCTAATTGATCATCTTAAATTGGTCCATTAAGCTTAAGTATGTGATGTACCTTCTTGTCATTTATTAACATAAATACGTCAAGAAAGTACCTCATTTTTTAACTCCCACTTTTCGACCTTCATCCTTAAACTTATCACTTATACAGTTTTAGCTATCTCAAATTTTATGCTCAAATATCACTTCACTAGTCCAATTTAAACACTTTCGTCGATGTTAACCTAATCATGTATGAGTTGAATATAATATAAAAAATAAAAAAAAAACTTATTGGGCATTACACTTAAACTCTTTAGATTATACCCACTTTGAAGAACAAGCAAGTCGCTAGTCACAATGCGGATACAAACTGAAAGAAAGATGAAATGATTAGTTGTGAATGAAACAGAATAAAGGTTAATTTTTAGGAAAAGAAGTATTTTTGAAAATAATTCACATGTAAGTAAACAAATTTAATGGAGCTTCAGTGAAAATATCAGACACTAATGAAAATTAAAAATAAATGAATGTACAATTAGTTTTAACTATGTTGCGGTAATTTATATTAATTAAGACTATATGTAATCAAAATTTACAAACTTTAATGATGCTCAACTTATATTTGTTTAAAATTATAAAAGAAGGGCTTAGCGAGTCAAGATCTTACTTGTGCAATTACTGAGCTAAGTGGTTATAAGTATTTTAAAATGTCCATTAATAAATTGATATTTAAGGAATTAGATAAAAGAAGTGATTGAAGAAGTTCAATCACTTGATATACTCATTATGCGTGAGTTGCATATGTTAGTCTGCACCGAGTTACTACTGCTATATTAAGGTTGTTATATATCATAGTGTGCACCGATGCAATGTTGCCCTTATTGTATCTAATATTATATATAGTATGCGCAAAGGCAATATGGTGATTCAGTGTGATTTAAGGCGTGAGTTATGGCTTGAGTTAAGGCGCGTATTATAAAGAATGAGTTAAGGTATGTATTGTGTTTTAAAAAGAATAAAGAATATAGAATCTTAATGAGTCTTACATATTTTAGTTTCCAGGTTTCATACTATATCTTGCTCTTATTTACTACTTACATAACAAATATCTTCCATCAGCAGCACATCTTACAGTTTAATGCAAATGCACACGTTCACATATACTCACACAGACTCATATTACAAATGTTAGTAGAGCAATATCAGACAGTCAGATGATACNCACATATACTCACACAGACTCATATTACAAATAGCTACATGACAATCACACAATGTTGTGTTAATATTTTAAAAATAATTTATTTTACTTATAATACAAAACGTTTTGACATGCCCAAAGTCAGCCCATTTGACATCCTAATCTCATCATTCATGTTCACAAAATACTGACCCATTCAGTGACACCATGAACTCATATAGAAGAAAAAGAAAAAGAAAATGCATGTAATTTCAATTTTGTGTACTTCATTTAAATAATATTTCTTCATTACATGAGACTACCTGATAAGTTGGTAAATCACCAACTTATTCATGCTTTTTCTTGTGTTTTATGCTTCCTTAAGGATGATTTAATAGCCTAAGCTGACTCATTTTGGTGGATTTCATGGAAAGAAGCATTCAAGGATAATCATATGATGAAAAAGAAGTGAATTGAGAAAGATTGGAGTTGAATTAACGAGTAGAAATTGAAGGAAGAACAAAAAAAGAATTGTTGAGAGTTCATGGCCACAAACTTGGTGATAACTGCTGCAAGTTTTGTGGACACAAACTTGAGAAAATAAAATGGATCAAGAATATGAGTAGAACCCTTACTCCACGAACTAGTTCGTTCTCCACGAACTCTAAAATGAAAGCACCAGTTCATGCAATGAAACTAATTCATTCCAATGAACTACCAATGCCTAGATATGAAGATTTAAGTTCGCGGCCACGACTGTCAACTTGGCATATTTTTGTTTGAAATTTCAGCGGGTTTAAAATGAAAG
>JACEIK010000073.1:343542-363123 GCA_018107945.1 Datura stramonium | reverse complement strand
TTCTGAAGGTATTAGTTTTTTATAATAGTCTAAGTTCTTTAATATTTCTATTCTTTTCTTTTTATAGTTACTCTGGTATTTCAAACATACCCATTTTCTCCTATTGTAGTAGTTTATTTGTTCTGTAAATGGATGTGTAAGCATAAATTTTAATATAATATGAAGTATTCAGGAGAATGGTAGTACTATCCTGGTGCCAATATCTACTTTAGATGTTACTACTTAATAGTTATTTCTTTGTGAATTATTTATTGGTTATCTTATCTAATTTCTTTTATCTTATTCCTTTAGGTATGGTGACGGGAACACCATCGGGGTCCGTCTCTAGTATCTAAACTTTAGAGCTAATCCAACGGAAAATACAGGCTTGCCAACGTCTAGGCCATGATTAAATGGTTACCCAACTTAAGGAATAAAACTAAGAAAATAGAGTAAGAGTATAAGCAAAACTAAACACAGAAATAACCGCTCAAGAGTAACATAATTTCGACTGGCTCTAGGATAGTATAAAGATTTAGCTACTCAAACTCATACTCCTCCCGNTGGAATTATTAGATACTGCATCCTCTCATACAAGTGAACCAAGCAATGGAGACATGCTAGATCCACAAGGGATAGCTCAAGCTTATCTTCTCAACTAAAGAAGACGACCAAACTACCCTTTCAGAAAAATGAAAGGCTACTACAATCAAAAGCAGTGGACCCCTCAAGAATCCACCCAAAAAATAATGCAGCAAAAAGACAAGCCACATAAGGAAAAAATGGAATCTCTATGAACTCACATGCAGATGAAGACGAATCTTCATCAAATTCCAAGGTCACATCAGGACAAATATCAAATTTCAAGGAAACTAAGTTTTAATAAGACGAAGACATCTTTTAAATAGATCTATGTAAAATTAAATCTTCCACGCGTGGACACATGTAAATAGATAGAAGGTAGTAATTAGTTGACTCATCATATTGAGGTCTATTTAAGACCTTTACCTTGTATTAGGAAGGCATTCAAAAAACACTACACTCACTTTCAAATTGCCCAAATCTCTCTATCCCTCTATGTTCTTTGTATTTCCTTCTTATCAATAAACAACTCTTTGTAAGTATCTTTTTTCTACTTTATTATTGGTTATAGTATTTTCTTTCATTTTTCTCCTTCCTTTGTAATTTATTTTACAGTCATTTTCTACGATCCGTTAAAGATTGACTATGACAGGTTGCCCTGTTGGCCTAAGGGTTACAGTTCAAATTCTATCTAGTCGGTTTCTCGATTACTTTTAAGTCGTGAGGTCACTCCCTACACTAATTTTTGGGCGTGACAGAACTCACTTTATACTTAGCAAAAATTTTGAAAATTAAAAGGAAGCTCTCTCCTCTCTCTTCAACATCATATAGGCACCCTAGGACATCTTTTAGGCTTCTTAAAGTTCTTCAACTTTTATCCAAGTTTAAGATAAGATAAGTTGTTTAATCCTTACTTAAATCTTTCAAGAGAAAGTAGAAAATCATGTGGTAAAAGTAGATAAACATCGCAGTCCACTCCTAACAAATTGCAACCCTAACTTGCCTAATTTTTAAGATGTTTGCTCTACTTCTTTTGGTGGATATGTAGAGGGTATTCAATCTCTTTAAGACTACAATAAAAGAGAAGTAAAATAGCCACCAAGTAAGGTAAGAGCTACTACGATTTTGTCCCTTTTTAGTTGGAGGTTTGGGTAGAAAAATCATGTTATATTGTTGTTAAGAACTCATGGGATGGTGATCAAAAGTTATGAGTTCAATATGTTGCTATTGTATAGGGGCTATTCTTGCTTGTTTCTTCTGATTGGGGCAGGAAAGTTGTCTTGTGTATGTATGGTGTTGAAATGGAAAAGAAGGGTATGGTGATATACCATTTAATTCATATTGATATGTATATTCTTCCCGGGATGCACCTATTCACGGTTTGGTGTGTTCTCAATGGTTGAGGTAGTAGGGTTGGTGTGTGTATATATATATATATAGTATAATGGAGGAGAAGGGGGTGGAGAGGCACCACTTAAATAATGCCCAATGTACATTCTATCCGACATATAATTAGCTACTGTTTTGGTAAGGTGACATTGTGCTAATATTAGCTTCAATAGGCTTTCATGTTCTAGATTAATCTAATAAAGGAAAGGCTAACTTGTGCTAGTCATGCTTATCAAAGAAAACAAGGTATATTAAGGCTATTCTATTACTTTTTTGCAAGAATCTAGAAATGAACTTATAAGTCTCCAAAAGAAGAAATTTGAGCATTGTGTACTAATACTATGTGTCATATTATATCGAGCTGAATCGTTCTATCTTTGAAATATAATATTTGTATATAGTAAATGGAATCTTATATTTGTATCAAGTTTCCTTTTATTGAAGTTCAAAAATCAAGCGCAGTAATCGTTAGCCTCGGCTGACTCATTGCTTATCGTATAGGTCGCTCAAGAAACCACCCTCGTTGCTAGAAATTTGATAGACTAAGTAACGTCCTAAGGGGGAAACCTTTTCAGGGATTAGACATGGGGCCACTACCCCAGGCTACTCTTATAAATGCCCAGGTTTATGTTGTCGCGAAGGGCTAGGTCCAGATATACCTGCCTATGAAGCTATGAACCGTCCAGAGGAGCCATATGAAATCTGGACAAATCAAGTTAGTATCTAAGGGACTAGAATCTTAGTATCACAACATTACCGCCAGGCTAAGAATTATAGCATGTCTCTTGTGGAATGTTATGGTTGACTGCTTAGGAATGTATCTTGGTGGTAGCACCCCTATAGTCGTCCCAAGCAAAGGAATCAAATAGACGGTCACCTACGACCTTATTTTTCACTTATTAACTATCATTGTCCTAGTATTCCCTTCAAAGTATCGCTCAGGCCATGGACCTAGCCCTATTCGTCCTGCCAGGACCCCCTGGTCAGGTGTAAGCACCTGGGGTGTGCCTGTTGGCAGCTATATAGACTGTTTCAAGGGTGAGTAGTAGTTACATTAGGCTTAAGGGGTTAGGTATGCCTTTTAGGGGCTATATTAAGACTAAAAGGTAGTACTTCGGTCGGAATTGACCCCACCTAGTATAGCCTTCCGTGACCAACTTCAATATTGCTTACTGTGTCGTCGGTTATAGAGCTATAGGTCACTCAGAGGAGCTATGTGATGTCGCTCAGAGGATCTATGTGATGTCTGAAAGGACTATATTCAGGCCTATAAGGCCATATTCAAGTCCATCCATGTATAGACCTCTTCTTATGCCATACTAGCATTACTAACCCTCCATCGAGCCTTGTGTCCCCAGGGTGCAGTTATAGGAGCCCGGTGGGCTCAAACACAGTTACAGGAGCCCAGCGAGCTTAGTTGTATATCAGAGGCTAGGTAGGTTGGCTATTGTTATTTGTAGAATCATAATGACCTGGTTAGAGGTATATAGATTGAATTGCACTTGTCAGGGCTTATGGGGGACCCAGTAGGTTATTTCTATGTTGCTTGCACTTCCAGGCTTATGGGGGCCAGGTTAGGTTCATGTTCGTATACTTTCTTGTTAGATATAGCTTATGAATATATAGCCGTGCAGCTTCAGCTCTTATTTGTGTAGTGGTCTACTAGAAGCAGGTTATGGATAAAAAAGCGTACATGTTAACTTCTGCTCATTGTCATTGATTACTTTCAGTTCTTTATCAACTTTTATTACTGCGTTACATATTCGGTACATATTGTACTAACGCCCATGCATGGGGAACTGCATACTTGCCTACAAGTTTAGACAGAAAACTTTCAGGACCTCCTTTAATAGCTATTCAGAGTCAACAGATTAGTCAGCTCCTTTCATTCGTACTTTCTAGGTAGTGGGAGTTTGCTCTTTTTGTTGTACAGTTTTTAGGTTGGTCGGGGCCCTGTCCCGGCCAATATTTTCACTCTTAGAGGCTTGTAGACAATAGTCTTCAGTTAGTTTGTTGTTGTTGGTCATCTGGGGCCTATGTATGTTATATTTTTGCGTGTTGTCTAAGTGAGACCTAGTGTAGCTTTCAAGTAGCAGCCTTGTTAGCTATAGTACGAATATGACTGCCTACTTTGCTTTAGTTATAAGTAGACGGCATGGTGGTCTTGTCGGCCCGCATAGGATCCCTTTATTATTGTGTTTGTTGGGTTAGCTATTTTCTTTTACAGGTTGCTATGTGGCCTTGCTGGCCTGAAGCTGTGGTTACAGCCGAGATATAGTAGTGTGTTTTCTTGATTTTGAGTTGCTGACAGGCACCAGAGGTGCATATGCCCAGCCAGGTCAGCCCAGGTCTCAGTGTGACATTAGGTGTCATTCATGCCTCCCAAGGTGGAGCATGACACAGTCATAGCATAGAAATGGACTGACCAGGTCTCAACAAACATAACAAAGATAGTGTGCCGACAAGGCCATGATAGAAACTGAAATAAACTGCGCAAGGTCAGCCAAGCCACAAACTAAGTTGAAACTGAACCACTATACAACTAGTCAACAAAAGCCTCTAAAAGAGTAAACAATACTGAATGCACGGGACAGGGCCCCTTTCCTACCCATATGTACATCAAAAACTCAAAATGACCAAACCAAACATAGGGCCCCTGAAAGAAATGAGCATACTAACTACTCGCTAGATCTGGGCTCCTAAATATTGGTCAATTTGAGCTCCTATTTGCACCTGCAACACAATTGCAAGGGTCCCAAGCGAAGGGATGTTAATAAAAAGAAATGCATATGTAAGACTGAAAGCTGTAAATAAAGCAATGCCAAAGATAACTAAACCAGAGAAGGGAATAGCAACAACCTAACACTCTGGAACCTGTCAACATAAACAATGGAAAATAATAGCTGAACATAACTCAAAAGATAGGGTAGAGAGAGATATTCTAAAACGTTGTAACTGACTACCCTATATACAGACTCTGTGCATGAGTATAACATAACTAACTCATATGCCAATATTTTCGATACTTGGACCAGAGTTAATGAGAATCGACTCGGTGGCTATAGGTTACTTGGACTAGGATTTAAGTATGGCTGCCTGATACTCAGACCAGGACTTTATACAACTGACCTGATACTTGGACCAAGATTTTCATATATCATCCTTTGCACAATCAGCCATCTGATATTAAAACCAGAGAGGGCATGCTGCATTGTATAATCAGCCATCTGATACTTGGACCAGAGAGGGCGTGCGGTAAACAAAATGTAAATCATGCAAGTGAGCAACTGAAAAATGTAATATATATCTGATTCAGATAATGAGTCCAACTCAGACAACCTACTAAACATAACACCCTAGCAATTGACAGAAAGGGGACATAAAACATAACTTGACTTGAAAGCTTAACATGAACATGAGACTCGAGGAATATGACATTGGACCTTGCTTACGAGTTTTTAGAACCAACTTTGGATACTTAGACTCAAATTTGGAACACTTGGACTTCACATGAATACTTAGATTTAATTTAGAAAGCTTAGACTCAACTTGAACTCAACTAGGAGAACTCTGACTCAATTATGGATACTTAACATCAACTTTCACTACTTTAGCACCCGATAACTCAGTAACTTTTCAATAAGTTAAGGAATAGAAGCTATGGAATTTATCTTAAGCCTTAAGAAATTTAAAGCATATATACATAAAGTTAGGTGACCATATCAAGGAATAGATGTGTCGGTACCCTCGTTTCCCCTTACTAGCTTGACATTCGTTCTTAGAGTACGTGATTCTTGCATCGCGGTCTTAGCTTCACATTTCTAATTTCATAAGGTGGAAAGAATCTCATACGCGATCAACATAATATATATATAACATAATGTAAAGTACCAACTAATAATGCCCACGCTGAGGGGTCTCCAAGTCGATGTACAACTATGACAACAAATCGACACAACACTACACTTTAAGCGTTTCTTTGGGCTAAACATAATCTCAACATTTAGCTTCAATAAAACATGGGAATTAAATCTTAAATATAGCTTGACATACTTCCTTGACACGCATGAGAATTTTTCTATCTCATTCAACTCACAATGCACGAATCGTGCTTGAAAGAACAATGGACAGGATGCCTTACATACCTTTTTCCAACGAACTTTCCTTTGCCAATTTTATACTTCAATGGAAAGAATTTAACCTTATTAATCTATTGAATTCATAGGTAAAAAACAAGCTTAATATGTATCACAAAATGTAGCCAAAATAATTCAATAAATGGCAGTCATAAGAACAACAACAACTCACGGCAACACCAACAACTATAGCCATTTCCTTTACTTGTTTTCACAAGCTTTTGAGGGAGAAAATAAGGAGGGAAAATTACCTAACTTATACTGTAATACTTACCCTCAAATTTAAGTATATTTCCAGCCAAATACCTTCAAAAAGTCCTAGAAAAATCGAGCAAGAATTCAGCTCAAAAACAGTCCAACGGCAGCTTACTTAGTTGCCAAATTCCAGCCTTGTTGCTTGTAATTTAAGGGGCTTAAAGAGGGTAAAATTCATACCATTCATCTTGACTTTAATCCTTATTCAAATATGTACATGTAGGTAGTATAAACCATCTTCAAAACCCATCAAGTCTCCTCCAATTCACTTCCAAAATGAGTTCCAAAACAGTCACCAAAATGGCAGCCCACAAGGCTTCCACCGCCTAGCTTTGGCTAGGATTTCATACAAGTTTAGTTTCTAGTCACTTACCCTTTTAATTTAAGTTGTTATTGGCTAAAAGAGGAGGGTTCTCCTTCAATTTTATTCTAGAAAACGAAGCACCTTGGCTGTCAAAAATGCAGCAAAACAGCCTATAAACACACCTTGCAAAAGAACTCTTAACTTATCTTGTGATTTGATGAAACGCAACTTGATGTTTCCCCTTCACTTTACCTTGTTTATTTTCTGTAAATTGAGAGAATATAAGGGTGGAAAGAAGAATCTTAATTCTATAAAAGATTAAAGTTATTTCATAATACAAAACTCAAAATATAAAGGGGTTTGGGCGGTGGCCACGTCACTACTCGACAGTACCACCGTAAAATGCCTATAAATTTATATTTAGAACTCCGATTGATGAGAGGTTTGATGTTCTAAGAACTAGGCTCAAACACCTTTAATTTGATAGGTTTTGGGGGCTCCTAACTTATTATATATTGGGAGATATGTTCGTTCAAAATTGATCCTTACTTATAAACTTCACATACTCTTCGCTTTTCCCTTCGTACATGTTTCCCTCATCACCTATGACCAATATACAACATGTAATTCTCTTAACATAGCATACAAACATCAAATAATCACCAAAAAAAATTCAGAGTATAATATCCTCCCCCCTTAGGAACATTCGTCCTCGAATGAGAATTAACTTCGCTTAACATACTTCAAAATACATACTCAGTAACTGAAATATAAAATACATACCTCAATATCACATCGATGTCATAAACTTGTGAGGATGCTTCTTCGTCATTTCTTCCTCAGCTTCCCGAATTACTGCTTCAACATTGTTATTTCACCGTAATACTTTAATGAAGGGGACTTCCATAGTTCAGAGCTTCCTGACTTGCCGATCAAGGATGACAACTAGGACCTTTGTATAGGTCATCTCCTCAGAAATTTGGACATCATCAATAAGCATAATATAGGTTGGGCCTCCTATACACTTCCACAACATAGATACATGAAATACTAGGTGGACTGCTGCTAGCTCAGATGACAACTCCAACTCATAGGCTACTTTGCCTATCCTGCGAATAACTCTATAAGGCCCAATATATCTAGGGCTCATCTTGCACTTTCAACCAAATCACATGATTCCTTTCATAGGCAACACTTTCAGGGAGACCCAATCATCAACAGTGAACTGCAACACGTGATGATGTAAGCCAGCATAAGATTTCTATCTGCTTTGAATTTTCTGAAGTCGATCTCTAATAAGCTTTAGTTTGCTCATACCCTGCTGCACTAGATCTGTCCCCAATAGTTTTGCTTCTCTAAGTTCAAACCAGCCCATTGGTGATCTACACTTCCACCCATACAAAGCTTCATAAGGGGCCATCTGAATGCTTTCCTAATAACTATTATTATAAGCAAATTCTATTAAAGGGATATGATCATCCCAACCTCCTCCAATGTCTAAAATACAGGCACACAACATACCTTGAAGAGTCTGAATTGTGCATTCAGCTTGTCCATCTGTTTGGGGATGAAATGCAAAGATTCACCTAAGTGTTGAGGCCTTTTAGGAAGGAATTCCGGAAGTTTTTCTTAAAATGTTCGCCTCTATATGAAATAATGGACAAAGGAACACCATGTAGGAAAACTATCTCATGGATATATAACCTGGCATAATCCTCCATGGCATATGTCGTCCTGACTGGCAGAAAGTGAGTTGATTTAGTCAATGTGTCTACTATTGTCCAGATGGAGTCCCACTTCCTGCTTGTCTGTGGCAACCCAGTAATAAAATCCACATTAATCACTTCCCACTTTCAGGCTAGAATCTCTATATTCTAAGTCAAGCCTCCAAGTAAATGGTGCTCAATCTTCACCTACTGGCAATTAGGACACTGGACCACAAAACCTGTGATGTCCTTTTTCATGCAGTTCCACCAGTATAACTATTTTAGGTCACGCTACATATTTGTGTTACCTAGATGTACTGAATACCCGAAGTAATCAGCTTCACTCATAATTTACTCCCGTAGCTTACGTACATTCCGCATACATAAATGAGTCTGGTATCTGAGAACTCTACTGCCTACTTTTGCTGTGTAATGATATCTCTTAGCACTACCAATTCTGGATCCTCATATTGTTGTTTCTTAACTTCTGAAATCGGGGAGGATTCTGCAGTGCTCTGAACTACTACACCTCCATCTTTAGTATATATAAACCGAATATGTAGATTAGATAATTGTTGTATAGTCCTCACTATTTCAACTCTATCAGCTTCTATATCACTTAAACTGCCAATAGACTTGCGGCTGAATGCATCAGCCATAACATTAGCTTTGCCAAAATGGTACAGAATGCTAGCACCATAATCCTTCAACAATTCTAACCAACTTCTCTATCGTAAATTCAACTCCTTCTTCTCAAACGGGTGCTGAAGGCTCTTACTTTCTATAAAAATATGAACATATACCCGATACAGATAATGACGCTAGATTTCAGCGCAACCACCACCATTGCCAACTCTAGATCATGGGTAGCATAATTCTGCTCATGCTTCCCCAGCTGCCTCGAAGCATAGCCAATGACTTTGTTGTGTTGCATCAAAACACAGCCTAAGACAATCCTGGAAACATCACAATTAACCACATAACCTCTTTGTACCTTCTAGAAGAATTAGGATAGGTGTTGAAGTAAACCTATCTTTCAATTCCTAAAACCTACTCTCGCACGCCTCTGACCACTAAAACTTAACTACTTTGTAAGTCAACTTTGTCAACGGTGTAGAGATAGTATATAATCCTTCTACAAATTTGCGATAGTAACCTGCCAAACCCAGAAAGCCACGAACTTCTGTAAGAGTCAAGGGTCTGGGCCAACTCTTTATCGCTTTTATTTTCTGACTACCCACTCTTATATCTTCAGCTGTAATTATATGACCAAGGAAAGCCATAGATGTTAGCCAAAATTCACACTTAGAAAACTTAGCATACAACCTATGCTCCTGGAGAGTCTATAACACGGCTCTCAGGTGTTCTGCATGCTCGGTCTCTAATCATGAAAAAATTAGGATGTCATCAATAAACATAATCATAAACACAACAAGGAAAGGCCTAAACACCCTATTCATCACGTCCATAAAGATTTTGGGGCATTAGTAAGCCCAAATGACATCACTAAGAACTCATAATGGTTGTATTTTGTTCTAAAGGTAGTCTTAGGGATATCAACTTCCCTAACCCGTAACTGGTCATACCCGGACCTCAAGTCAATCTTCGAAAAGCATCTGGCATCCTGTAACTGATCAAATAGTCATCAGTCCTGGGAAGTGAATACTTATTCTTAATCATCACTTTATTAAACTGACTGTAGTCAATACACATCCTTAACGACACATCTTTCTTTCGCACAAAGAGCACTGCTGCACCCCAAGCAATAAACTAGGTCGAATGAATCCCTTCTCAAACAAATCTCTTAGCTGCTCCTTCAAGTCTCTTAGCTCTACTGGAACCATCCTATAAGGAGAGATCTATATGGGTTGAGTACCTGAAAGTAGATCAATGGAAAAGTCTATCTCCCTCTTGGGAGGAACTACAGGTAAGTCCTCTAGGAAAAATGTTGAAAACTCATTTACCACTGGGACTAACTGGAAATTCACCAGCTTGCTGGTCAAGTCTATAACTCGAACTAAGTGAGAAATGTAGCCCTTGGACACCATCTTTTGGGCCTTAAGGTAGGAAATAAACTTACATTTATGCGTAGCAGCATTACCCTTCCATTCCAGGAGTGGATGGTCTAAAAATTGGAATTTGACAATCTTTGCTCGGCAATCGACATTAGCATAACACGCTACCAATCTATGCCCATAATAACATCAAAGTCAACTATTTCAAGCTCAACTAGAATAGCTAATGTAGATCTATCATGTATTCGAATCATACAACCATAGTACACTCTTTCAGCTAAACAGATTTGCCAATGGGCATAGATACAACAAACGGCTTAGCCAACAATTCAAGAGCTACCTCAAACTGACTTGCTACCTAAGGAGTAACATACGAAAATAGATCAACTATAAGATTCTCCCCTCTTACCCTTACCACATCCTACTGTAGGTTGAGAACTAGGCCTGGGAGGTCAAACTGAGGGTGATGATGATGCTACTGAACCGTCGGTGTGCCGTATCACCTCTAGTCCTTATCGGACACTGTCATATATAGTGGATAGACTGTCCACAATGATAACATACATCCTGACCCAAACGACACTACCCTAGATGATTTCTACTGCACTTAGCACATGGGACTATTGGAGGTCTCTCCTAATGTTAGAAATCAGATTGAGCTAAATATCTAGTCTTTTCTCGATCCTCATAGCTGAGGTGGAGTGCTCTCCGTAGGTTGAGCCGACTGTACAGGAGACTAAACCCCAAAGTCTCCTCTAGACTCTCTATAAGACCTTGCAATTTTGGCCCTCTTCCTTTGCACCTGTCCCCTATGAATATCACGAATCGTGTGGACCAAATCCTTAGCCCTCTAAGCAAAGGCCTGTATCCTTGCAGTTTCCAAACAATCATGAGATATGTGAGTCCCTAGCCCTCACATGAACCGATAAACCCTATCCTCCATCATCTAAACCAGGTGTGGAGCATACCTGGCCAAAGAATTAAAACCGAAGGCAATACTCCTGCATACTCATACTACCCTGCTCTAATTGAAAAAACTGCTCAACTCAAGCCTGTTGAAGCTCTCGGGGTAGATACTGGTGCATAAAGGCCTCAGAGAACTCCTCCCACTCGACTAGTTGTGCATCGACTTCTCTAGATCGAGCCCAAGCCTTATACCATAAATAGCCATATCACGCAGTTTGAAGGCTACCAATACTACCATTCTATCCCTGTTAACTGCATAACCTTTAAAACTTTGTATGTTTAATCAATGAATTCCTAGGGGTCCTCACTCGGGTCTGATCCAGCAAACACTAGAGCGCTCAAACCCAAGAACTCACAAGCTTTAGAACTCTCAACTACCTGACCTCTATGTCCATCAATTGCCTCCAATCATTGCTCCTGTCCAACAGCAATATGACCCATTAGCTTAACGGCTCCCTCAAGACCCTTTCCTTTTGGAGCAATTGGAGGTGCCACAGGCACGGGAGGGTCTGCAACGCTATCACCTCAGGTACTGTCAGTGCGGGAGGAGCTGGAGGTCAATCTATTGTTGCTTTAACTGGGTGTTATACCCAAAACATCCTAAGATCAAACCGGGAGTTGAAATGGAGAAAACAATAATTTCTGCACCAAGTCACAAGACGAGTCGTCCAGTGATCCGTCAGGAACCCCACGAGTCGTTAAGTGACTCATGGGGAGAGGCTTGAACTTTGGTTGAAATTTGGGAATTTAAGTCTCCGCGGGTATGACCACGAGTCGTGGTCAAAACCACGGGTCGTCATCTGAGTTGTGGTCAAAAGTTGGAAAGTTTGGGCAGTGCACCTAACAGGTCATCACCACGACCCTTCGGGTACACCACGAGTCTTGGTGTCACCCATGGTGTCCCCCAAGTGGTTTTCGGTAGTGAGGACGACGGGAGGTGACCAAGAGTTGTAGTCACCAATAACGGGTCATTCTGTAACTCTTGGTGACTATCAGTATGCAAATTCCAGTGAATCCAATTACTGCAGACCATGAGTCGTGACCTTTAACGACAACTCGTCTAGTCCCTCGTTGGGACTGGCAGGGTGTTTTTCCCTGCGAGTTTAGTAACAGCTTTTATGAAAATCCTATGTTCTTAAAGCCCAAACTACGTCGTTTTAAGCCCAGAATAGAGGGTATTAAGATGGATTAAGTCATTCTATCCTATTCAAAACTCATGCACGCAAATTTGAGGGTTTAGAGAGTGATCAAGCATAGTTCATTGCTAGTCGTAGAATATTATTCTCGTTAGACTTAAACCTCAGACTAAAACCAAGGGTTCGAAAAATTTTCTTCCCTTTAGGCGAGAACCAAACTGTCTCACGATTTCAATCCGGTTAGAAAAACTTCTCCTAAGCAATTCACGTAACACTTGAGTAGTAGTACGAAACCTTAAGAAAAGGCAATCTACTAGTTGAAAAAAGGAGGATCCGTTGAAGAGTTTATGTTTTCTCGGTAGGGAATAGTGCAATCTTTTTTTTAATTGTATTCTTTTTATTCAAGAAGTTTGACCACACTCTAATTTTTTTGTTTTCTTTATTTTTTTTTCATTTTCTTTGGGGACTTAGATTCAAATTTAATGTGTCTCACAACCAAGAAAAATTAGGGGGGTCGTTTTGGTTGGTTTCCTCAATTCATCTTCAATTTCCTTTGGGTGATCTAGGAAGAGACTAGAATCAACTTACCTAGGTATGTGAGGCTATGAATGGGAGTCCCTTTCACTCTCATGCCCTAAACTCTTCTCAAATTTCATGAATTTCAATTCTGAAGGTCAAGTTTCATGATCCATGAGGTTTATGTTAATTCTTGTGAATTTCGATATGAGCTATCGATGGTCAATCTCCTTCATGTATTAAATCATATTTTATGATCTATGAGCAGATTTTATGACTATTTTGAATATAAATTAATAGATTTTAGTTTAAATCCAACTATGCCAATTATGTATGTTTTTATGAAAAGTCAAGTCATGATTTCACTATGATCTTGGTCTAAATTAGCCCAACTATGATTTATGCTTAATGGTCTGATTTCTCTCAAGTACTTATCATGGTTTTATGAAATATCAAGTATATACATGTTTTATAAGTATGCATGAATTTCATGAGTATGGCCGACTCACGGGCCTTATTTTATGGCTAGTTCACATATTTGAAGCATGCTTATGATTATGACTTAAATAGCCCATGAATATCATGTATTTTTTCCTATTAATCCTATGAGCATTATATATGTTTTGGTAGTAGTATTTAACACCGAATAGACCCGGGGTCTAAGCATACCCCGATTCTCAAAACTACGCGCCACGTAGCCATGATGGGACCTCCTTTGTGACTGTCCTTTTTTCCCGAATGGGCATTTAATGATTGATATCACGCCTCCTTTCATGGTTAAACCCTTGGAAAGGTACGAACACCCTCCCGACTGGGGGTTTATAGGTCGGGCTCCATATGTGCTCATATGGGGTATGTCGGTTATAAGAATCCCCCATTGTTCCTCATGAGTTATGCATGGTTATGTTTATGTACTTTGGCTCAAGTCATGTTTAATAAAGATTTTCTCTTATGATTATGATTATGAATGATTTACGAATGTTTCGAAAACCTTGAGCCTTATGTTTACATTATGATATTTACGTTATGAGCATGTTGTCCCACTCTTATGAACTCTTATGTATTTTAACTGTCCATTTTTACTTACCTTGCATACTCAGAATATTCCAAGTACTGACCGCATACTCTATGTTGTATCATTTTATGATGCAGGCTCCGATATCCAAACTCAGCCCTGACACTAGCCAGTTTTTCAGAGTTAGCATCCAGTCTCAGTTGATGAGTCCTCATCTCCCAAGGACCATTCCTTATCAGTTATCTTTATATTTTAAGTTTTAGATATAGAGAGTTAGTTGGGGTCTTGTCCCATCAACTCATCAGAAATAGAGGCTTTTCAGACATAGATTGTAATCAGCTTCAGACTCGTGTTGTATGTTCTGATGTTATTCTATGTTCAGGCTTCCGTTATGTCTATTATGTTGATATTCTGCTTTAATTGATTGAGTTAGATGTTATTTTCATGCCATGGTTAAACTTGGAGTCTCTCGGGGTTCCTTGTCCCATGTCTCGATCCGGGCCCATGTCTGGGTCGCGACACTGGGGCTAGAGGAACTGTAGCACTTGGGGCGGGGTACTCGCTCTGAGCCTCTGACCTGTCTCTTTGATCTACTGGAGGGCGAGTAGTACCCTCTCTTACGGCTGTGCCAATCAACCACATAGTCATCTCCCGTCACAGGCATACTCTGAAATAATAACATGACTTAGATTTCGCGATAGTTATGACTCACTCTATAGCACGATCTATCACCAAAAGAAGTGAAACAACTCCTAAATGTCCTATAGCCTCCTGATTATAAGTATGATGCACAACATACCCATAAGCAAGACTCTACTAGACACGGTTTTGTGGGCCCCCTGGGACAAGACTTTGCTATGATACCAAGTTTGTCACGCCATAAAATTGGGGTAGGGCGCGATGGGCTCTCGACTCCAAAATGATCAAGAAACTGACTACACAACGTCTGAACTGTAACCCTTAGGCCAATAAGGCCACCTGTCACAATCAGTCATCGCATTGAAATGGACTAACCAGGTCTCAACAAACATAACAAAGATAGTGTACCGACAAGGCCATGATAGAAACGGAAATAAACTGCAGAAGACCAGCCAGGCTAAGAACTAAGCTGAAATTGAGCCACTTTATAACTAGCCCACAAAAAGCCTCTAAAAGAGAACAATACTAAATGCACGGGGCAGGGCCCCGGCCTACCCATATGTACATCAAAAACTCAAAATGACCAAACTAAACATAGGGCTCCTGAAAGAAAGGAGCATACCCACTCTTCTTAGATCTAGGCTCCTACTGTATCAGTCGATCTAAGCTCTTGTCTGCACCTGCAGCTCAATTGCAGGGGTTCCTAGGTGAAGGAATGTCATTACAAAGAAATGCACTGGTATGTAAGATTGAATATGTATATAAAGTAATGCCAAAGATAATTGAACTAGAGAAGGGAATAGCAACAACCTAACACTCTTGCACCTGTTAACATAAACAATGGAAATTAACAACTAAACGTAACTCAAAATATAGGGTAGAGAGAGATACTTTATAACTCTATAACTGCCTACCCTATATGCAAACTTTGTGCATGAGTATAATATAACTGACTCATATGCCAATTTTTCGATACTTGGACCAAAGTTTATGAGAATCGAATCAGTGGCTACCTGATACTTGGACCAAGATTTAAGTTTTGCATCCTGATACTCGGACCAGGACTTTAAGAGCTGCCTGATTCTTGGACCAGTACTTTATACAACTGACTTGATACTTAGTATTTTTATATATCATCTTTCGCACAATCAACCATCTGATACGCAGACTAGAGAGGGCATGCGGCATTGCAAAATCTGCCATTTGATACTTGGACCAGATAGGGCGTGCGGTAAAATTAATGCAAATCATGCAAGTGAGAAACTGAACATGTAATATATATCTAACTTAGATACCGGTCCAACTCAGAGGACCAACTAAATAATGCAAAGTAATTGACTCAGATAACATTTCCAACTCGGAGGACCTACTAAACACAACACCCTAGCAACTGACAGAAAGGGAATATAAAACATAACTTGACTTGAAAGCTTAACATGAACATGAGACTTGAGTAACATGACATTGGACCTCACTTACGGTTTCATAGAACCAACTTTGGATAGTTAGACTAAACTTTGGAATACATGGACTCCATATGAATAATTAGATTTAATTTAGAAATCTTAGGCTCAACTTGAACTGAACTAGGAGAACCCAGAGTCAATTACGGATACTTAGCGTCAACATTCGCTACTTTAGCAGCCGGCAACTCAGTAACCTGTCAATAACTTAAGGAATAGGAGATATGGAATTTCTATTAAGCCTTAAGAACTTTAAAACATATATACATTAGGTAACCATATCAAGGAATCCATGCATGTCCCTTGCCTGCGTGTTGCACAAGCCATAACACTACTATGCTTGTGTGATGCCAACTTTTATCATACTCGTTTCGTTGACCTTGTTTTGCCATTCATGATCTTTAGCAACCATTAAGCCCAAATTCATCACTTTAATACCTGAAATCATCTAATCACTTGTGTTAGCTCTTTTTCACACAAATCACATAAAACACAAGAAAGCACACACAATTCATTCTCAAAACATAGATAAGTATGGCAAAATATGGTTAATAAATGCATAAAATATGCCCTACATCACCATGGAAGAAGGGTCAATCATGGCACACACTTTCAAGGAGGCCAATGAGATAATAGACAAGTTTGCAAAGACAAACAGGGCTTGGTACAACATCGAGTCTAAGACCGGAGTTTTAAACCACTTAAGGGGAGTGCCAACAGAGTTACAAAGGAGAGAGATGGAATGTGATCAAGACATGGCCCAAATCAAATCTCATATGGAACTAATCACTAAGCACTTGACTACTATGAACACACACAAAGTGCAAGCGGTTAACATGCAAAGAGAAACATACAGGTATGATGATTATTACCCTAATTATAAGGAAGAGGATGATTTTGCTGACTATCACAAGGAGGATTTCCAAACTTGTACCCCAATGTCTAAACCAGACACCCGGCGGCACAATCACGGGCTTCAAGGTCGAAACCATTAAGACTATGACAATACAAGTTGTGGCAGCAAAGAGCAAGGCAATTGGAGAAATAGGGGTCCACCACCTAATGACTCTAGAGATTCCAAGACAAAAGCCATACTTAGCTAAGTTCTAACAAAACTTTAGTCCACAAAATCGGGTGTAAAAAATTGCGCGAAGAGCTCTCTTGTATGGGTAAGATGGTTGAATCACATTCTTTATCAATCAAACGGTTGGAGAAACAAATGGAACAAATATCAGTGGTTTCTAAATAGGGACCTGAGGATAATCAATGCATACCCATAGCAATGAGAATTGGCAGGACCATCCTTGAGCAGCAGATACTTGAAACAGGGTTTCGATGGAGATGAAAACAATCCAGGCCTAGAAAGTGAGTGCAGAGGTGCACTATCTGACCACCATATTGAGAGGCGAGACGCAGTGTTAGATCAAAGCATGGAGGCACGCGATGTGTCGCTTGACAGGCGCGCGATGCAGCACTTTATCCGTGCTCTAAGGCACGTGACGTGCCGCTTGAAAGGAGTTTTGAGGGCCGCGATGCACATGTAGTGCATCATCCTAGGCTACGCATCGCAAAGAAAAGTAGAAGAAAGGAAGGGTCACAAGCTAAGAAAAATAATGTAGAGGCAGGGAAGGCTAAAGAAAATCAGAGATTATACACACAAATCCCAAGACTGCTTCCCCCCTTTCCCCAATGCATTAAAAGAAAGTTGAAGATGAATAATTTCACAAATTTATTTCTATGTTAAAGTAGCTATCCATCAATATTCCGTTGGTATAAGCACTGGAGCAAATGCAGTATACAAAAAGTTCATGAAGGAGTTAATGACCAAAAAGAGAACAATAATCTTTGACCCTAAGGATATCATTCATCACTGCAGTGCAATAGCATCATACTTCTCAGTAAAGAAAAAAGAGGATCCTATAGCTTTCACAATCCCCTATACTATTGGTGCATTTAATTTAACTAAGGCATTATGTGATTTGGGAGCCAGCATAAATTTGATGGCTTTGTCCGTATATAAGCAGCAGGGTTGCGAGCCCCCAAACCGACTAAAAAGTGGCTATTAATGGTAGACCATACAAAAAAAAGCCACTAGGTATACTAATTTATGTCTTAGTCAAAGTGGAAATATTCATCTTTCCAGCAGACTTCGTCATATTAGACTGTGATGTTGACTTCGAAGTACCCATTATTTTGGGTCGCCCATTTTGAGCCACAGGGAGAGCACTAATGGACATAGAGAGTGGAGAACTAAATTTTAGGTTGAACAATGAGGAAGTAATATTCAATGTTTGTAGGATAATATGACAGTAGAATTATTTAGGTGTAATATTAGTGATTGATGTCGTTGATGAAGGTCACGACTCGAACGTAGACCCGGACTGTAACACGGGACAAAGGAGCCCCAAGAGACTCCAAGTCGACCCATGGCATGAATATTCATCTAACTTAATATCACTTAAAGAGGAATAATGAACATACAATATAGAGGAAATATAAACGTGACATAACATAGCATGATAAGTGGAAAGAACTAGAAGTACAGAGCAGCTGAGTACTACAATTAGTCTGAAAGCCTCTATCATATCAGATGGGTTGATGGAACAACATCCCAAACTAACCTAGCAAAACTGAAACAAAAGAAACATCATTGTCTGACCATATGGACCTCGGAACATGAGGACTCACCAAAAGGGTTGATAGCCAACTCTGAAAGGGGCTATTAACGGGGATGAGCCTGAGAGCCAGGTCCTGTATCATAAAACGATACAACATAGAAAGTATGCAGTCAGAACGTTCGAATGTACCGAGTATGCAAGGTAAGTAAAACGGACATTTAAAATATATAAAACTCATAAATGATCATAAGAGTAGGACAACATTCTCATAACATAAATATTGTAATATAGCATAAGGCTCAAGGTTTTCAAAATATTTTGTAATACAATCGTAATCATGATCATAAGAGAAAATCTTTATTGAACATGACTTGAGCCAATATACATAATCATAAATATACATAAATCATGAGGAATAGCGGGAGATTCTCATAACCGACATACCCCATACAAGCACACATGGAGCCCGACTTGTAACCCTAGTAGGGAGGGTGTTCATACCTTACCAAGGGTAGGACCATGAAAGGCGTGATATCACCATGGAAAGGGCACATTAGGTCAAGGGAATATTCACAAGAGTGGTCCCATCATGTCCTACAGTGGCACGTAGTTCTGAGATTCAGGGCAGAACCTAGGCCCCGAACTTACTCGGTGTTAAATACTACTCCCAAAACATATATAGTGCTCATAGTATAATAGGCATGAGATTCATGGGCTAGTTAAATCATGATAATCATAAATGATCTTGGGCAGAATTGCATTCCCAAGTGATACTCAAATGCTTCATTTCGACTTGTTTATCTATCGTTATGTGTACATTCTCATGTGATTTTTAGTTAAATGTGAATTTATACTAACCAAC